>JAVQJS010004228.1:0-16769 GCA_036024795.1 Galaxias rostratus | reverse complement strand
AGGCAAACGTCTGATTATATATACATATATATATATATATATGTATATAAATATATATATATATACACACACACACACTCATGTGTACATCATGTAATAAGCACTTACAAAAATTCATTCGTGGCCTTACGTGGGCTATTATTCAATTGACATGCTAAAATTGTTTTTGGAAAGATGGGCCTATTACACTGTTTTTACGGGCTCTTTATAATGCTATTAATTCGTGAGAGCTTTCGCAGTTATCACTGATTATTGATGATTGTTGAAAGAATCTAAACGCCAAGCTGAAAAAATATGTATGTAGCCTATGTATATTTGACGAAATAAAAAAGCACATATCATCATAGTTAATGATAGTGTGACCTTACATATCGTAAACTTCACTCAGAGAGCACTTGTTAATTGTGTGCGGTGGCCAGTTCTGTCAAGGGCATTGCCCGTGCGCACAATTTGCATTTCCATTCTGCCGTGGAAATGATGAGAGTTTCTGCGCGGTTTGGAGCCTTGCGGCGCAGTCTGTGGGCGAATTACATTTAAAGAAGGCGAGAGAAATTAAATAAGAAACCGAGACCACTTCAGGGCTATTAACATCTAAAATATCCCTTGGAAATTTAGACCAAAATACATATGACCATACCCCAAGACACCCCGCTTATAAGTCCGTCACATCACGGTTGTATAGGACTAGGTCCAAAATGACAAAAATGAAAAAAAAGTTTCCTGCAAATTTCTGTGATCTTTTTTTCTCTTAAATAAAGACATCTTGACCAGCCATCATACCCTGTTGTCAGCATGCAATCAATATGTTCATTCTGAACCCTGTTCGTTTTGAGTATTTTAGGCAAACCAGTGTCACCACACTGTTTCAGACAGAGAACCATTCCAAATCCACCTATTGACCCTATGAGCCACACACAACCCAATGATGTTGCTCCATCTACAGGAGTGAAAGAAACCCCATACAGTCAGATTTGGTTGGAAAAAAAACTTGATATGGGTTCCCAGGCTATATGATAAAGCCAAACCAGAATCATAAAAGGTAAAGAATTTTGCTGGGAAGGCTTTTGTGTATTAATGCAAAATGCCAATATTATCTTAAATTGTTCTTAAATCCGAGAGTTAAGATGGAAACAGCAAAGCAATGTGATTTAATTTCTGTGCCAATAGCAAAGGGCCTTTTTGCTTCAACGAAGAGACGGAAGGGTGGCAGTAGATGTAAATTGTAATGTAGAGTAATGTGGATTGATTAAGGAATTTATTTTTCAATCATTTGTACCATGCCCTGTATCTCCTTAATTTCCCAAATATATTCCTTTGCACCTATAAAAAAGGGGAAAATTGTATAACGCTGGTCTTTGTTCTACTACAGAGTGAAAGCACTTGAATGGCCAGCCTAAGCAGAGCTACTACACAAAAACACTGACAAACTGATCTAGTTAAAAAACGGAACGCCCTGATGCTAACTTGGCCTACTTTCCACAGCAGCCATGGGACTTGGGAGGAGGCGCGGAATTCAGGAGAGGATGTTCTTGCACTCTGGGAAACATTCAGTATACCAAGTGTGATAAGGTACATAAGCATAGCCTTTACATTGTCAACCTTAGACCACTCGAATTTGTCCCAGATAACTAGTCCCTGTGCTAGACTATTCTCTTTGACTTAGAAATTGAAAATCTATGCGAAGAGAATGCCAAAGCTAAAAGAAGGTTAAATCCAGTGTGGAATTCAATCTTCAATTCCTTTTGGAGTTTAAAGCATTATGACATAGCACACCATCTGCTGCTGCTTCCTGTTGTTTGGTTGGGTTTTTCCTTCTTCTTCTATTCACAACTAATTCTGCAGTTTTTAACTTAACTGCAAATATAGATTCACTCTATTTCTTTGTATTGAGCGTTACTGTTCACACTCAGACATTCATAGGGCGATATCAAAATAGGTCAGAATCAAACAGAGCACATTTACCGGGGCAGTTTTTGAATTACAGAGATTCTGGGTTATTAGGTTAAGCAGAGTAACTACTCCCCTAACTTTCCTTTACCAGACTCCTTCAAGCAACAGCTAATCTGGGGCTTCTGCCCACACTGCCTAACCAAATGTCGACATCTGTGAGGGTGTGCATAAAGAAAAGCCCCTCAGAGAAACAGGGGATAATAATCTTAGTTCCCTTCACCTTCAGCATGCCCACGGGGGCATGAAAGGCAGATGAAGAAATCCTAAGCAAACATGCCAAGTCAAATTTTCAGTACCACTATGACACAGAGGCAAAGGGCAATGGTGGTGCATCCCTTATGGGACTTGTGTTTGTTACCCTGATTCGGAGTACGTCCGCATGTAAACAATTAAAGCACTCATTGAATGGGCTGAATGTTCGTTAACTCGCGTAACATGAAATCAATGTGCATGTATTTATATATGTATTTTTTTATATTTTTGCACAAAACTGAAATAATGTGTCTTAAAATGCCTGCATAGACAACCTTAATGTCGACACGTTCAATAAAATTTTGCTTGGTGAAGCAACATGCACCGTTTCAGAGTCTGTTTAGTGTTTGTGGAGAAAAACATTGTTGAAATGATGAAGTGTTCCACGAAGGTCTCGGTTGCTCATTGATTTGACAGACTGGGGAGATCTGCATGTTATACAGTCCTTTAAACTCTCACAGTAACTTTTGTACTGTTTTTTTAATTGTGTTCATATTATTGCAATTACCTTTCTTTATAATGAGAAGGGTAATATCTTTACTTTGTAGAGAATGTAAAAATATGATTTTTTAAATTATTATTGATGTTAGAATTGACTAATCTAAACAAGACAGCACATACACACACACACACACGCAAAGACACACGATACGCGCACACACATACACACACATACACTCTCTCAAACACACACACCCACACACACACACACCCACACACACACACATACATAAACACACACACACACACATACATAAACACACACACACACACACACACATACATAAACACACACACACACTCAGGACACCCGGGAACGCACACATTTCACTTTCCGATAACTTGGCATATAGACAAATGATGCTCATCTAGTTTAGGAGGAAATTTGATGCTTGAAGTCGTGCTTCACAGAAATATAATTTCTTAAATGGCGTGTTCATCTCCACGGCACTTATTATCATTGCAAGACATAAGGGACAGAATTGTCATCACTGAAAAATAATCCTAACAGTTTAAACAAGAAATTGCTTTATTTGGTTTAAAACTGCTATTCTATCAAACACCAAAGCAAGAGAATGAAACAGTATCGTCACATAAAATGGTGTCGTGAGTAGTCTTTTGTCCCATACCATAGGAGAGTTCGTTTGCTAAAGGGAGGGACAAAAGCAGAAGGCGCCACGGGTATAATGTTCCCCTGGGCAACAATGCTGAAAGTTTCGACTTGCAGCACATGGGTGTAACTTTAACTGGAATACTGGGGATCAAAGACTCCCTAGCAAAGTAGGGGGAAATGCTGGAGGAGCGTCTGTGTTTGAGTAAAGGGAAAGTTCACCTGTGAGAAAGAGAGCTAGAGAGAAAAAGAAAGACTTGTGGAGATAGAGAGGCAGAGACTGAGAGAGAGAGGGGGGGGGGGGAGAGAGAGAGCGAGAGAGAGAGAGAGAGAGAGAGAGAGAGAGAGAGAAAGAGAGAGAGAGAGAGATGGAGGGAAAGAGAAACCATTTATGAGATACAGGTGCCTCAATCACAATCAATTACAGATTTATTTTTGCACACCTGAAGCAACAAAACCCAATTAACATCACAGGGTACACATCACACCATAGCATAATTTACACTTTTACTTACTTGCAATTTCTGTTAACTGTACATTAGCAACACGGGTTTTCTCGCACTGTCCAAAAATATGCAGGCTGATTGGTGACTCTAAATTGTCCGTATGTGTGAATGTGTGAGTTGCTGTTTGTCCCTTTGTGTTGGCCCTGCGATGGAACAGCGACTTGCTTGGCAATTTTTTAGTTTACTCTTACTTTGTACAGCGTCTTTGAGTGTTTTGAAAAGCGCTTTATAAATATAATGTATTATCTATTGTTACTATTACAGCAGTACAATATAAGATTACAAGTACCATGGATCGAACTAACCCCAGTAAAAAGAAAGAATTAAATTGAGTAAATTACATTGGAGTGGGTGTGTGTCCATGGTCCAGCTAATAATTAAATATAGTTTTCTTTTCAAACATTTGATCTTACATAAAGCATTATTATTTATTTCCAGTTGTTGAAACGATAACAGACATCCTTTAAATCTGTGAGGCTCAAAGCATCTGATCAGGTCAGAAGAGTACAATGTGGATGGGTAACCTTTACACTGGAATTGAACCTGCACATACAAGGGTTGTGAAAGGTCCCAGCGGGGCTTGGCTGTTCTGACATGGATTTGAGGACTTGCCACTTTATTAGCTGCAAAGCCCCTTATACTTGTTCTATATAGACCAAGTTAAAGCCTTTGTTATGAGTCAGGAATGCATTGTCGAGTGATATTAGAAGTGTCTCCACGCAATCATTTCCTCTGGAGTGCTTGAAGGTGAGATAAAACACAGAAATTCAATCCATTTCATTTACAGTATGAACAGTTACGGCAATGTTGTTGTACCAATATAGCTGGTATTGCATACAATATATTTCTTTGTGGGTGTATGGCTTTTCATCTGTGTAATTTCCAATGTACAGAATGGTGATTTATAAGAAATATCTGTCAAGCATATACTGTTATTTCCTTGTCCTGAGATTTTAACAAGGACCCCTATATTATATGTATGGGTAGTGAATCCCGTTTTATCATAGGATTCATCAATATAATTTGTTTTGTAAATCCTCAGACAAGAAGGATGCATAATCAGAACAAGTCAATGCGACAGAAAAAACCCTGTAACATACTGCCATCTAGTGTACACTTTTGCACAATCGCTCAAGGCTGCGGCTGTTTTTTAATCAGCAGCGCAAAAGACAACGGCAACACAACTAATCCATGAAGCGAATCCTAACATTGATACATGTAGGTCCCGATTATAAATATTGATGGTAAAGGTATCTGGAATTACTTCAACTGGTATGCCTGTCCAAGGGGAAAAGAAACCAACTTGCATATTTAAAGTAGCTCGTTCATGGCGACCCGCAAGGGTCTTCACCAAGATATTATTTACTCAAAAAGTTTTGAAGGTCATGCATGCAGATTTCGCACCGATATCTAATTGACTCAGCCAGACAGAGCTCAAATAATCAGGCCTCACATCTCACTCAACGAGGCTCGGGGCTCTGCTGAGAGACAAGAGAGGCCATATAGAAACAACAGTGTAGAAATAATAAGAAAAGCACAGAAGCCAAACAAGACTCCTGAATAATTGATTTTGTTTGTCTTTGCTGTTGTCAGTGTGCGTTTGTGTGTGTGTGTGTGTGTGTGTGTTTGTGTGTGTGTGTGTGTGTACGGGAGAGCTGGACAGAGCTCATGCCCCTGAGCAGACCAGACAGGTCCAATGGTTTGTGTGAGAGACTGCCCAACCAAGACAGGTGGGGGAAGGGAGATGCGTGTGTGTGTGTGTGTGTGTGTGTGTGTGTGTGTGTGTGTGTGTATGTGTGTGTGTGTGTGTGTGTGTGTGCAAGGTGTATAAGTGTGTGTGTGTGTGTGTGTGTGCGTGCGTGCGTGCGTGCATGTGTGCGTGTGTGGTTTTGTCTGTGTATGCATTCAAGTATGTGGGTATTTATGTGTGTGTGTGTGTGTGTGTGTGTGTGTGTGTGTGTGTGTGTGTGTGTGTGTGTGTGTGTGTGTGTGTGTGTGTTTGTTTGTGCTAAAATGTAATGATGGGCATTCTTGTGTCATAAAAATGCATACGTTCATCAAATAAACAAACAAAATATTGGAGTAAGCAATGGAAGATTCTGTAAATAAAGAATGGGCACAGTATGCAGTAAGCTGTTATAAATCGATATACTTTCATTTTGAGTTTGTCAGTAATGAGGCGTATTTTCTGGGGAAAATGGCTTCTTCTCCGGAGGCGCCGTGTCTACTGAACGTGGCCCTGATCCCGGATAAAACAGAAGGCTCACCAATCAATCTCTCCAGGTTGCCCACAGCCAGAGAAAGCAGCTGTACCACATGTTTGCCTTGTGCGATAGCGACAAGTTAACATACGGGCAGCACAGTAACCATCCAGAAGCAGCCTCTAGCTGTCTTATAATGAATTCCCACAGGGACAGGGAACAGAGTCAGTGGTGTTACTAGAGGCTCAAAAATAAAGTCAACACCTCTCCTTCTACCTGATGAAGCTAAGCACAACCACAGCATTCCAACTTTATGGGAAACAAAGCAAATCGAATGTAAACTGCTAAATATGTTCATTATTGAGGCTGGTGGGGTTATATGTAAAACACATTTTTATAATAAATTTTTTTGTGGTTGTGTTTGTTTTACTCATATAAAGTATCTCTTTTTCCTCTGGATAGGAATTTACAAGATAGATCATCCCTAATTTACTGAATTTCTGCTTGTGGTTCTGTTATTGTTACCTAATAAAAAAACGCAAGAAAGTACATTGTTGGAATCATGAAAGCCATCAATACCACAATGTGATAACTCTTTTTGGAATATTTGAAATGAAGTCGGCCTGCTTTGTCAAGTCTCTGGAGCATGAAAACAACTGCACGACTAGTAGAACACCGACGAGTATTATAAAAACAAAACACCCCCGAAAACATAGACATTTTGTATACATCAACAGTTATTTTGTATATCTGATTTATTGTGTCTGAATGTATGCGTGATTGGGATTGTGTCCATGAACAACTGCTTTGCCATTTACATTTAATTGGGAAGGAAATGGGAAGGTAAATCTAGGTAGTACAGTATTCATAAAAACGCAGTGCTGTGCATAGTTTTTAGGCAGGGGATGCTGTTCAGAAGGCAAAGGGTGGTTACACTAAATCATGATTCGATAAAGATTAGCTTTTCTCTCATTATGTATTTTAGGAATTAATTAAAACAACTTTTTTTTTACAGATAACCTTAATATTTTGACATATTTTTTCTACTTTAAAGACTTCACACCTGCCTAAAACCTTTGCACATTACTGTGTACTCAATACACATGCAGTTTTAAATAAAACATTCACTGTATCGTAAACATACATTTTCATTAGTTGGCCACTAGATGTCCTCCATGGTCCACCAAACGACTTCACGATTAAAGTAATTGATGTTCCACATCAAATAGTTTTTTATTATTTGTTGTGGCAGCCTTTTTCCTTACACGTAAAATTGACTAAACACTTGGTATTACAGAAGCACAATTTAGGAATAAAACACACTGAAGTGGATAACGTGAGAAATACGTGTATACGTTTGTGCCTCATTATTAGACCTAAATGTCTATAAAGATTTATTTTGGCATGATGGTGGTGGAAAAGGCCTTTGTGAAGAATCTAAAGCCAGTAGGTACATTTAAAGTTAGTAGAGGTCCAATAGCAACAGTGATTACCTTCCTTCGCTTGATATTAAAAGCTATTCCCTTATGTCGAAAGATTGTACAGATACGTAGATCCTGGTAAGAATATCATTCTACAGAATATGCAAAAAGATACCCAGGAAGACCCCAGAAGCAGGGGTAGGTTATATGACGTCATTTGTTCATGCACTACTGTGCGCCATTTTGGAAGAAAAAAATCACGGATAATTTCCGTGGTCTTGACAGATCTGGACCGGACACCTTACACTGATTCTGGATTGAGGATCTCATTATTGAAGTTGCATTGATTATTAAATAGGCATTACAAGCTGTGTACAGCAACAACTGCTAAATGAAGCAATGGCAGGTAGGCTACTTCCGAAGCTGAAAGAGGGGTCCACTTTACTTGCTATGGCCTGATTCTTCAAATTGAAGCCGCTAACGTTAGCCTATTGGTTAACTGTCACTGGTACAGGTCATTTGGCAGTGAATTAAATTGCGATTTACTATGAACTTTCATTATTTAATTAATATTGTTTTTATAGGGGTTGCAGGTGGAAATGATTTTCAGTGGTGTTTCTCTCAAGTGAAAGGGGCGATAGATGAAGATGTTGCTGAAGGTAAGAAGCTAGCCAATATTAGTTGGCTAACTAGCGAGATACGCTAGCTAGGCTAAACTAACGCTATGCTAGTAGAGGCTAGCCAATGTTAGTGAGATGATGGGATGCTGTATTTTTTAGATTCCAATAATTCTTGATGAATAAAAATTTAATTACTGAGAAATTTCGCGGGACAATATACAGATGATGCATACCCAACGGGGAAATGCAGAAGAGTATAACTTGACAAATGCAATGCTTGCATAATTAGCTTGCAATTGATCATAGATGACATGCTAGCTAGCTAACTTGAGAGGGGAGCGACCTGTCCGTGACGTCAATGCATTGCGTCCGTTTGAATAACGTCATCAGATGTTTGTTTTTTTCCTTCTCGGTTTATGTAATTTTTTTTTGTGTTGATGGTGGAGTGCTGTCCTTCGTCATCACAGATGTATAATTATGTTAAGCTATCAGTGTTTGACCTAGACATGAGTGCTTAAGTTGAACATGCTTCTAAAAGTTCTATCGCTATTTTACAGCTGATATCATCTCAACTGTCGAATTTAACTACTCTGGCGAATTGCTTGCTACTGGGGACAAGGGAGGAAGAGTAGTTATATTTCAGCATGAACAGGAGGTGAGTTAAAACAAAATGGAAAAGGATTTGCATTTATAGGAAATGTGAAACCTCACCTAATGTGTTTGGAGGATCGAGTGATGTCTCTGTGACGGTTTAACTCACAGACAATACAATTATTTCACTTTCAGTCCAAAAATCGCCCACACCTGCGGGGGGAGTACAACGTCTATAGCACTTTTCAAAGTCATGAACCTGAGTTTGACTATTTGAAGAGTTTAGAAATCGAGGAAAAGATCAATAAAATAAGATGGCTACCCCAACAAAATGCTGCTCACTTTCTACTTTCTACAAATGGTGAGAGTTGTGTTCAAATTTGTTCATTCCATCGCATTGTGTATTTTGGATTATTCCGAATAACCCCAAAATTCAATCTTTAGAATTGACTTAGCGGTATGTTGTGTTTTTCCCTTTGCCGACCAATGCACACCTTTTAAAATATTTCTCTTTAGATAAAACAATTAAATTGTGGAAAATCAGTGAAAGAGACAAACGCGCTGAAGGTTACAATCTAAAAGATGAAGATGGGCGACTACGAGATCCTTTCAGAATTACTTCTTTGCGGGTACCTATCCATTGCTGCTTATTTTAAACCAAACTAGCTTTTTGACTATTAAGATTCAAACGTTCATGTGTTTGTATTCACAGGTACCAGTGCTAATGCCAATGGATCTCATGGTAGAAGCCAGTCCTAGGAGGATCTTTGCAAACGCACACACTTATCACATTAATTCCATTTCTGTAAATAGCGATCACGAAACATACCTCTCTGCGGATGACCTAAGAATAAACCTATGGCACTTGGAAATCACAGACAGAAGTTTTAGTATCCTTTCTATTACTTGACTACGTGGTACCAGTACCTAACTTTTATCAGGCTATTCGAGTCACTCCGTGTCACTTCAGCTTTTTGTCATATATTTTCAGGACATTTCCTCAACAGCATGTTTTAAGATATTGTAGATATCAAGCCTGCCAACATGGAGGAGCTAACCGAGGTGATCACAGCTGCTGAGTGCCATCCACACCAATGCAATGTCTTTGTGTACAGCAGTAGCAAAGGCACCATCCGACTTTGCGACATGCGAGCCGGAGCGCTCTGTGACAGGCACACCAAGTGTAAGTACCTCAGCGGAGTCCAAGGTGTAAAGAGTGGATGTAGTGTCAGAGGCAACTGGGAAGATGGCAGCCATATAAGAGAGTCTGGTGTTCAACAGAAGAGTTGGCACTTTGATTGATGTGTTCCTACGTCTTTGTGCGTCTCCATATTTCAGTCTTTGAGGAACCAGAGGACCCGAGCAGCAGGTCTTTCTTCTCGGAGATCATCTCCTCCATCTCTGACGTTAAGTTCAGCCACAGTGGACGCTACATGATGACGCGTGACTACCTCTCGGTCAAGGTTTGGGACCTGAACATGGAGAACCGACCAGTAGAGACCTATCAGGTAACCAAGCTGTTTACACTACTCGCTGGTTTCCGCAGCAAAATAGCTTAGTCTTATTAGACAATGGTCAGAATCCAAACACCTAGTCATTGATAATGTGCCCTTGTTCAGTGAAATAAAGTCACTGGCAAAAAGCTGTGTTTTCAAATGGCCAACTAGAGTTGAATAATAATGAGTTCATAGGTACATTTGGTAATAACAAGTTAATCAGTTTCATAAGTAACAGGTCTTAAAGATTCAGTCACATAATGTACACCCAATATCTCCCGCTACTGTAATAAAGTGTACTCAAATGTTGCATATTTTATAACGATTTTTCAGGTTCACGAATACCTTCGCAGCAAGCTTTGTTCCTTGTATGAAAATGATTGCATCTTTGACAAGTTTGAGTGCTGCTGGAATGGCAGCGACAGGTTAGTCAATTATTTTCTTTGTGTCACACATTGTTCTGGCATGTTTTATGTTGACTTCACCAGTTATACCATATATTTTGAGCATACATTTGACATTAACAACAAACTCATGTGATCAATAAACAGGCCTGAGACAGAGAAGATGAATCTAATGGAAATATTTCCTCCCCTTGCAGTGCCATCATGACTGGCTCCTACAACAACTTCTTCCGCATGTTTGACCGGAACACCAGGCGGGATATCACCCTGGAGGCCTCGCGGGAGAGCAGCAAACCGAGGGCAACCCTCAAGCCCCGCAAGGTGTCGACCGGTGGCAAGCGGAAGAAGGACGAGATCAGCGTGGACAGCCTGGACTTCAACAAGAAGATCCTGCACACTGCCTGGCACCCCAAAGATAATGTGATTGCTGTGGCGGCCACCAACAACCTGTACATTTTCCAGGACAAAATCAACTAAGAGAACTGGGGGTTTCCCGAGGATAGGGCTTTTTGACGTACCCACGTAGTTAAGCCTACTACTACTGTCTATCTGTATAAGAAGAAACAGCCTTGTTGTCCTCCTGGTGAAAAATTTGAAAGCACCTGTCTCCTTTTTTTTTGCCTCAGGAGGTTGACCCATAGGTCTGTTTTGTTTGGAGTCTGAGGTTGTGTTGTGCCTTTGGCACAGCCCAGTAGACACCCCCCCTGACCAATCCAACGCTGGGTCAAATTGATGGAATAACACTCCATAGAGGTAAAACTCTTTCAGCGTCGGTGTTTGTGTTGACATTTTGAGCCTTCATTTCATGATTCATTGATTGAACTCTTGGAAGCCCTAGGTATGACGTCTTGTCAAAATTGTTAACACACTTGCAAAGTCTGGGCCTACCTGAAACATGGATTGATGGCAAATAAGCCTAACTGTAACATTCCCCCTTTGGCCATGTATTCAGGCCAAAGTACTGGTGGCAGCGGTCATGAATTTGGCAAGTGGACTGACTTCTTTTCTTTCCCTCCTTCCTGTTACTTTCCCCCAGTTGACATGGTGACTTTATTTCACTGACTGTATCTACTTAAGTACACCTTGTCATCCACGTAATAAAAGTAACTAAAACTACAGATGTGTTTTAAATTTAGACCTATGTATTAAATCATGATGTTCTTTATTGCTTTGCATGTTTGTATGTTCTAGAGGGGTGGAGAAAATGTCCATAGTCACACCACTGTCTTTTGAGCAGATCTCAAGCAATAGAGACAACTACTTGGGGCTACACGTTTCAGAACCACTGTTGGAAACGACCAATCGTGTGTTTGTGTCAAGATATCTTTCTATTTGTTGACCTTGTTTAAGATGCAGGCCGGAATCAAAATGGCATGAAGTGGGCCACAGGACAAAGGGAATCTGCAGCCTTAAGACCTACTTATATTAATGACAGCTACGAGTTATGTCCCCAAACGTTTTACTAACCTCATGTGCATTATTTTTAAATCCTATTTTATAGATTTATGTCATTACCGCTGCTATTTGTGGCTGTCTATGAAAACACAAAAACAGTCAGGAGGAATATTGCAATCATACAGTTTGTGATACAGAGTGCCTCCGACACCTAATAACAAGTAGGACAATTTGAAAGATAAAATCATGTGCCCTTATTCATTCATTAGGGATGTCACTCAATTCCAAATAGAAAAATTTGGATTTTTTCTTAAGTTTTGAATGCAAAAATGAAGATGAAGACACACAGCAACATGTACTGATTATGAAATTAAAACAGAAACACATAATCCATTGTCTCTGTCCGTTTGTCCATTAACATGTTGGCAATGTATTCACCTTTATTATTTTGACCAAAGTTCATTAAAGTCTAATTGTGTTCACCCACATGTAATCCTTGCGTTATTTAATAGCACAGCCAAACATATTTCTGAAAGGGGAGTAATCATTATGCAGAGTACAACATAGCGCACACTATTTTAATTACTCAGCATGATTGTACAAAAAGAAGTCCTTGGCTGTATAATTAGCTTATTTTAAAGCCATTCATAGACCAATAATAATGTAATCATTTTACAATTTACAACAGTAGATTCCTTTAAAAAATTCCCTTCTGGAATTGTTAACCAAGTCCACAAAATACAAAATAAAACTGAATTGATTGAAGTGATTATGTACACAAGGAAATGTACATAAACGAGTTGAAAGTTCAGAGGTGCGGGGCATTATAAATCAGTTCTAAAGCATGCAGATTGAATCACTAGGAAGATGCAAACAGTTGTCACCAAGCTATGGTGGGAGTTGTCTGTCACTCGACCACGTCTGATTTGATGGTTATGAAGGCCCCATTTTAAGACGTGCCAAGCTGAATGGGCAACAGTGACAGGAGTCACGGCATGTCCTCCTAAATCCTAGTAGATGTTGTGTGAACTGAAACGCCTTCCGAAGTATATTCTACAAAGACGAACAAAGACAACAAAATGAACAAGTGATTCAAACAAAGTCATCGATTCTACAAGACCAGCCCAATTTAAACACTGCACAGTCAGTCTCGGAGGAGAGGTAAAACTAAAACTTTTATTTATTAAATATAACAATATAAAGTTATTAAAATGAATGCCAAACTTAAGACGAATACGTTCCAGCATGGTACCTTACCCCAGGCCAACAGCAAGTATGTGGGAAATAATTAACGATGGGAGGAAAAGCTTGAGGAAGTCAGCAGAGAGAACGCCACCCTTCTTCATCACACTGGTATTCCTGATACTCAGAGAGGAGCGTTTAGGGTGCTTGAGCAGGAACTCCCTACAGAGAAACAAAACACTTTCTTTCAACATGACCCTTACCAATTCTGGTATTCCTCCGACGTTGACATTTACATTTCATACTCATTTGTAAAATGTGGCAGCACAATAAGCATTTAAATTGGTTTAAAAATGAGCCACTGGTATGGGCTTGTTACAATTGCATTTCGCTGTAATGTTACGTGGCACTCACTTTGGTGGATGGTTTTCAGGTCGACTCGACCAGTCCCAGATCCAGTCTGCGTTCTTCTTCATCAGGTTGTCAACTTCGCGTCTCCTTTCCTGGAGGTCTTCATCAGACTGTAAAACATCGGGAAAGGGCAAACTGACAACATCTGCGTGTCATGTGACACGATGACCTAAACGTCAGCGAACAATAGCAGGCCACTGACAGGCTTCTCTAAAGCAGGTAATGTACTAACTAATTACCAAACACGACATCCTGTGGCCAGTTCAAAACGGTGTTGTTGACCCAATTACCTGTGAGCTGTGTCCTTCCGAACCTCTCCAGGATAGAAGAGGGGTTGGTGCTCTAAGGGGACTGGAAAAGGGAGGACATTGTGACAATTAATATAAACGCCAAAACTTTGAATTCACTAACTGGGAATAGCTGGGAACCGAATAGTTTATAATTGGGCCATACCCACATTAACAGTGAGGGAAGAGTGACTTGTATAACGTGTGATAAAGCCAGTATATATCTGGATTCAATGTCTTAAGACAAACTGACTGTCTTATGCTGATCAGGATGAAGGAAAACTGTAGGCCTCATTTGTGTTTTAGACAACATTTGAGGCACTGAGTAATAACAATGACATGACAATGCCTTATGAGTTATTAATACAATAGTAACATATCATATATCTTTAATTTAGTGATGAAAAAGTATAGCCTATAGTTCTGACCTGTCGCAATGTGAGCTTCCTCTTGAACTGCTTTGGCCTGATTCATGTTGTGCTTCTAGCAGCATTTTCTCCATGTCACCTTCCAGCACGACAGTTGGAATATGTTCCTGGCTCCCATGTTGACTCCCACTAGAGCCAGCATTGAAGTACAGCTCAATCCAAGAACCTGCAAACACAATTGGCATGTATCTAGTCCTTAAATTTACTTACTGTAAGTAATCCTTCAGAATGTATTCATATATAATAGTATTGCATATAATCCACTTTTATCCAGTAACACAGCACAGTATATTAAACTATGTGGTGCTTTAAATATGATGGAACTGAATATTATTTCTCAACTTGATTGTCATTAGAATTTCCCAATTTTAAATGCATTTGCAGAAACAGGTCCAAGATAGGAGAAGTTAATGATTGCCAAACTCAGTTGGGGGGCTTGATGTTGTGTGGTTTAATACCAATTATTAACTGCTCTCTGATTCTGTCTTCCGTGTTGCTTTTTTATCACAATGTATTATTTCAAGATAATAGCCCCAGATAACTTCGAAGTTAAAGCAGTTCCCAATATCATAGAGGCCGTTGATAACGAGTATGAATTAGGCCCAAAAGAGGAACGCACTGATTTGTGTAGCTTTGGGTCAATGAAATATTTGAGGTTGGATATTCTCTAGAAGAGTGGATTCCATATAATAATAGAATGCAGCATTTACAATTGATCAACGTCTTTAAGGAAACGTAATGTAATTTCAACAACAGATTTTATGGGGTTTCAAAGATAAATGCAGTACATTTATCACGCATTTTTCAGTACTGATTACTTTACGTTACTAGGCCTACCCAACCCATACATCAGACAACCAATTCAGTTCGCCGAGCTGGCAAGCTTATAATTCTAATAAATGTATAATTTTGCTGCAAGGTCAGAAATAAATGTTATTTCGTCATTATTGAACTACAACGTCAACCACTGATGTCGCCTAAGCATTGTCAGTGCTGAACCCCTACCTTGCAAACACTCTTCGGATAAAACATCTTCCCGGAGCGACATCGTAACCAAACCAACTAATCGTGTCGACTTAAACTGGAAATGTTTTGCCAACTTTTATCAAACGTTGAAATGTCCAAACACTAACGCTCGCACCGTTTAGCTATATCTAGTACAATAACAATGACGCAACATACTGTTTACTAAGAATGCGATTGGGTCGTAAGAACACGCCTTGCACGTAGTAGGCCCTGCTGGATGTAGGTAAAATAGTGACGTGCTATTAATAGAACCGGTTGCATAATTTTGGTGAAACTGTCAAATGCACAGCTCTGAAAGAATAATGAGGTCATTTAAAAAATCATCAGCTGCTACGGTTTCCAATTTGTACTTATGTGTCTGAGTCAAACGCATATTTAAATTTTACTCTACACTTCCATTATTGTCAAAATGTATCCAAAATTTCAAATAATTCATAAAACACAAATATTGCAATATAGAGCGTTTATGTGTAGAAAAAAACAAATATATAAATACAAACTGATCATAATAAAAAAGATTGTGTTTTTCGACCTTGAATAATGTAAATAATAATGATAATAATAACGGTGGAATAATTTTACATTTATTCACTGCCCCCATGCGTTTAGGCATGCCCTCCAGTCTTTAACAGTTGCTGTCATTGTAGCTCATTGTCATATGGCTTGAGATCCTCCATCTTTCACCTCAACCCCTTCAACAGGGTTCCGATATGAAGATTGGCCTGGCCATGACAGAGTCTTTATGTGGTGGTCCATCCACTCTTTGATGACTTGGTTGTGTGTTTGCTTGTGTGTAGCATGGAGCATTGTTCTGTTGCGGGAAAAAACAATCCTCAGAGATGGGAAATATTGTCAGGGCAGAAGGAAGCAAGTTTTCCTCAATGAATTTGACTTTAATAGTAAAGATAGAGAAACCGATATTTTTGCTGTGGTTTGCCAAAATCCACTTTTAGATATCACTGACGACTTTCATTTTAATACATGGCGCGTGAAACATTTGAGAGGCCCAATTTTATCCATCCATCCATCCATTGTCAGAACCGCTTATCCTGTGTAGGGTCGCGGGGGGGCTGGAGCCTATCCCAGCTAACTTAGGGCGAGAGGCCCAATTTTATTACGTAAAGTAATTCTGTTCTGACCTGCAGCATATATACCAGCAGATGGCAGTATTATCGGGAATTATGTATTGTGTCAATGAGAAAAAAAATGTTCCCTCATCTGTGAATATTCTGAATAAAACGGAATTATAGCTTTATATTTTATTATTATATGGCATTACCTTTTTTAATATATATATTTTTTACCCCGTAGGCCATTATAGACTGACCTAATTTGAAATTATTCTTTATTTAATTTTAGATTTAGATAATTATTCTGGAACCTGAGCGCGTAGCGAGGCACACATCACCAGATAGCTAAACACTCTTAACTGACTTGACTTAGGTAGCCCTAGGTAGCTTCAATGATGAAGGAGCATAAAGTGAGTTA
>JAVQJS010004222.1:0-20000 GCA_036024795.1 Galaxias rostratus | reverse complement strand
CTAGTTAATAAGAAGAGCTTATCATATTATGTATATTTTTTAGAGCCGGTCATAAGGTGCAATTAAATTACTCGTTGACATGCATGGTGTTTTCTTAAAAAAACTGGATTCATTCTATGCCTGCTCAGATCGCCGTCTAGTCATACTGAATTATACAAGGTGAATTCGTTAATTGACCATGAATATTAAAACTGGGACATTTTCCATCTGAAATTAGCAGAAATATCTAACAAATGTAGAACTAGCGCGGTGCGTAGCAGTGTCTCCATGCTGGGAGACGGCAGCCCGGCTCTGCCCACCACAATTTACGTCAGAGAGGAAAGGGCGGTGTCCACAGGTGTAGAAGCAGACACAGGAGGCAGTGTGCGCTGCTGTTCTGGTCACAGTCAAAGAAAGTGTGAAAAGAGTCGTGGTGATCAGGTGCCACGTACATGAGTTGCCAAAAACAGAGAGATACGGTATACTAAAGAACAGCGCAGATTAATCTGTGGAGAAGCGGGGACGGAGAAGGTCCATTGCGTAAAAATATTCTGCTCTATGAAAAAAGGGAAGTTACTTTGACTTCATTTTAGGTTGTGGTTCGGAGGGCATCATCATGTTCAGTTGGGTAAATAAGGAACAAGGTGGCAGGAATAAAGACGGCGAGATGTACCAGACTGTAACGGAGGGGCTTCAAAGTCTTTATACAAGGAAACTGTTTCCTTTGGAGGAAACGTATCTCTTCCATGATTTCCACTCACCGGCGTTGGAGGCAGCGGATTTTCAGAGCAAGCCTATGGTGCTGCTTGTTGGACAATATTCAACAGGGAAAACAACCTTCATTAGGTAATACATGTTCCTGTCACCAAAACAACAATAAATGAATAGGCCTATCTAATGAAAATGTGCTTAGTCTACTTTACCACGATAGTGCTTCTGTTGGTCAGAATGATAAATAAGAGTTATGAAGACCATTAATTACTTGACTCATAATCGTAACTCCATTAGTCAATACAGGCCGAACTCTTGAGGGTACCACCTGGGGATTTAGTTCAGTTTTAAGATTTATATAAATTATGTTAAGTTTGGTTCAATTCATTTTTTGTAGAGTTGGGGTAAACGTCGTTTTACTCACTTTAGCTTAAGGTCTGATCTGTCACGAGTTATTCTAGCGCAGTATTAATATTAACTCCTTCGGCTCTCTCAATCCTTCCCAAATTACTAGTAATCCATTGCTGTTTGTATAAATACATATAGTCTGTAGTTTTTGCCAACCTGCTGTCCATATTTACAAAGAGGTAAAGTGGAATGCTGGTTTAGGGAGTATAACTGAGCGCAATAAAAGGGATATATTTATGCTTTGCTTCTAGTTTTAACTGAGTGCAGTACATGGGATGCATTGCTGCTTTTCTACATGTTTTGTTGGTGACAGCATGTTTGGCTTTACTTTGCCAATACTATTTGTTCTGACTCATGTACAATCAACCCTAATGGACCATACCAAAAGTAGGCCTGCTATTTTAAAACTCACCAACAACATTGAAATGGTGATGGGATAATCAATTGCCTGGCAATGCAAGCCCATTAAAAGTAAATTGCCTTTTGGCAAATGCTTTTCACCATGCCTGTTAAGAACCCTGTCAGTTTATGTAACCCAAGTGATGGGCTGCAAGCTAAGACTTGCAGTGGGCTTATCAGCATGGAACCTGTGCCTTGTGGCCCTGCAGGGTCTGACAGCTGTGCTGAGGTGATACACTACACTGAGAAGTAGGTTGAGTCAACACGCCCCTTTGGGTCACAATTGGTGTGCCTGGTGGGTGGCTCAACTTGCACACACCAGTGTCTGCTTTTGTAAATACCATTCCATTGGATCAGAGTGATTCGGCTTGCATTTCAAGTCAATGAAAGAGTATATTATTGTAGGTTCAACTTGTTAGGTTTCACCCCTCAATGAGACAAAATGTCATCAAACTTTGTGTTGTTTAACAGACAAGGTTGTCCGCAGTGTGTTGTTGCGCTATAGGACCAACAAGATTAAATTCAAGTGTACAATGAATCCTGACCTTCAATAGGGAGTATTGAGGCACTAGGATAGTTAGCAACATCTTTATTGAATCTAAAATTTAAGTGGCAGGGTTTTTGCTACGTTTCCACATTACATTTTTGTACAAGTTATGTATGGTCTCATCTGGAGGGCATGCAGTCCTTTACATTGCCTCATGCCTGCACTGAGCCGTCTGTATGTCGAGCCAAATGTTGGGAAATATTGCCATTCCTGTGTCTGCTCTCTGCAGGCAAGCCTTTGACCCCGTCTCATCCTCTCACAGGATGAGCAGAAGATCTATAGCCCTGAGTGGTGAGAGGGAAGGGGGCGAGCAGATAAGAGGAGGAAGACACAGGACCAAGTGTACATGGCAACCGCAGGCAGGCAGGCAGGCAGGCAGGCAGGCAGGCAGGCAGGCAGGCAGGCAGGCAGGCAGGCAAGCTGGTTGGCTGGCTGGCTGGCTGGCTGGCTGGCTGACTGACTGACTGACTGACTGACTGACTGACTGACTGACTAATCAATGTTGGATCATTGAACAATGATCAGTTAGTGTGTTCGGAGTCACATGGAGGTGGGGGTTTAGGTACACAGTGGAGGGAAAGGCAGGAGGAAATGTCAGGGGAATGGAGAAACCAGGTGGAGGGAAGGAGTGAGGCAGGAATGAAAGGAGGGCAGGAAGCCGGTGAGGTGACTGTTCTTTCCGTCCTTGTCTTTGGTTGTAGAGGGCATTTAGCTTTTCTTTGATATCTTGTTGTTGCTACGGGCAGCCCTGGAAGAACTGAGCAAACATTATCTTCCAGTCAAGTGTAGAGAACTTAAGTATGTAGTCTTACTCAAAGTTTTGATTTAGACGTTTGGTATCGCTTGCCGTTGTGTTCCTACTGTTTTGGCACCACATTTCCCTGTGTCATTCACCTATTACAAAGGAGTGTGTATGAATCACTTTGTCATTGTGTTAACTAAAAATCTATTTATTGCATGATTTTTTTTTAATAAATTTTTCAATCAAACAGTGTATAAACTTAGTTGTAGATGAGAACTAAGGTAATTTTTATTTGTCTTCTCAATTTGTAAACATTGCAAAGGCAAAAATATAAAATTTAAAACACATTGACTTTTGACAAAGTGGATTGAACATGACAAGCAAATAGACAGGCAAATTAGAATCAGTGCCGGTTGTCATGTGACTTACTATATTCTATTTGATGATTTTATTTTACTTGAGCAATGTACGGGATTGAGCTTTGTGAAACGTGGCTTCCATCTGTGTTGACAGAGTCATACAGGTTCCAGGATCCTTTTCCCGTTGATGTTGTGTTTATTAACTAGCTTCGTATTAACTTTGCTCTGTTTGCCCACTCTTTTAACCCCCCCCCCCCTTTCTCTCTCTCTCTCGCTCTCTGTGTGTGCGTGTTTGTTTGCGTGTGTGTTTCCAAGGTACCTACTGGAGCAGGATTTCCCAGGTATGCGTATTGGTCCCGAGCCCACCACAGATGGATTCATCGCTGTTATGTATGGAGAGAACGAAGGTGTCGTCCCTGGCAATGCACTGGTGGTTGACCCCAAAAAACCTTTCAGAAAGCTCAATGCTTTTGGAAATTCATTCCTCAACAGGTAAAGGGATGTGTGGATATGTCCGAGCATTATCAATCAGGAAGCCACATCCTCCTAATAGAAAAGCGAGGACAGAATGTATTCTCGACGAATGCATTTTATTTTACGAGCTAAACACCAGGCTTGTTCTTCATGTGATGACAATTTGGGGTTAATGTAATGCTATTTCTGCCAGAGCCTTAAAAATAACTAACAATGCAAATCAGACAAACCAAGCTAGTGGTCCCTTCAGAGGCCATTGCTTCTGTCCAGGCCACATTGTACTAGTGATGTTTGTTTTTAAAATCAAATACCCATGAGAAGGGAACTACTGATGTAATTGGTGTTAGTGCTTGATACCAGCTGACTCTGACCCTCATTCAGCCGTCAGTTGAACCCCTCCTAGACGTTCCCTGTTCCATGTTTCTCATCACACCCTATGCTCTTTAAAAAGACTGCCTCCCAACAACAAGAAGTTCCCTGGAGAGTTTGGAACGCAACCAGCCAGCCGCACAGCCAGACGTCAGGATCTGTGTAGGCCATTTCAAAATGGTGCTGCTGAAGAGGCGGAGACGGGTGTTTTGGTCCCCCTGTCCCATTGCTTCCTGTGGAGCTTGGCCCGGCCCGGACCGGCCGGCCACCTCTGACATGCCTGTCACTCTTTTCCTTAAACACACAAGAGAGGAAGTGACTTTCTCACCTCCCATTGATGGCTCCTCTCAACACTCAGGCCGCTGCAGCTTGCAGGGTGGTTAGGAGTTTAAATTTAGCCGGACGGCACCGCACCTTAGCGTTGTTTCCTTTTGGACAGATATTTCTAGGTGGGCAGGCAGGGGAAATGGGTAAGTGTGGGAGTGACAGTTTGTTGACCAAGAGTTTTTCAAGGTGATGGTGTGTGTGTGTACGTGTGTGTGTGTGTGTACGTGTGTGTACGTGTGTGTGTGTGTGTACGTGTGTGTGTGTGTACGCGTGTGTGTGTGTGTGTGTGTGTGTGGTTGGGAAGGTGGGGGGTCAGAGACATTCCTAACAGAGAGGCCTGTCTCCTCTCGTGCCGAGGAGGAACCGTCCACAATACTCATTGTTTCCAGGAGGGAAGTCTTTGTGCGTCACCACGTGTCACTTAGAGTGTGTTTTTCCTTGGTCCCACTCTGTTATCCTACAGTCATGAATTTTTTCGTCTGGGACTGGAGCTGTGCAGACGCACCCCTGTTTTAAACAAATCATGAAACAATAGACAGAGAGGGTGTGGTTGTCACCAGCTAGACACACACGGGGGTATGAATTATTTTAACACCAATGGCTTCACAAATGCTTGAACTAACTTTAGCTGTGGCAAGAATAGTAATAGATATGTTGAGTTTTTGTATACAAAGCATGCTAAACATCCTTTTTTTCTGTCTCCAGGTTTATCTGTTCCCAGATGCCAAACCAGGTGCTGCAGAGCATCAGCATCATTGACACACCAGGCATCCTGTCTGGAGAGAAGCAACGCATCAGTCGAGGTCTGTGGGAGGATGAGTGTTTTCATGTGTGTGTGTGTGTGTGTGTGTGTGTGTGTGCGTGTGTGCGTGTGTGCGTGTGTGCGTGTGTGCGTGCGTGCGTGCGTGCGTGCGATGTATCTGTCTAGCGAGACTCAGCTCCTGTCAGGGGTTGTTGTTGGTGTGTGGGGGTGCGTGTGTGTGCGTGTCTGCGATTTGCAGGTGGCTATACCTAGATGGATTTAATACTTCATATAGCCTTTTAGCTAACGTGTGTGTGCTTATGTCGACATATGCTGTACACAAACCCCCCTGAGCGACGTTAACACTATAGAGAAGGCTGTTATCCAGTAAGGCCAGAGAGAGAACAGGAAAGTTTTAAATATGAATTTAGCAGGGATTATGCATTTCACAATCTCTGACTTGTACTTCTACTTCTCAGTTCCTCATTTGTGGAAAATGGAATATAGAAAGTGTGTCATGGTTTATGGGCACCCTGAAGGTGGTTACCATGCTCAGTACACATCCATGAAAATGTTCTATTAAAAATCTGGTTCTATTCTTTGGTTTGCAAAAACTCCACCTTCATTTTTGATCTGCTAGTCTCTCATGACCCCGGATTGCACACTTAACTCAATCCCCACCGTAATGCCTTCGATGGCATTCTGTTGCATCCATGTATTCCCCCATTGCTGGGTTTTCCTCTCGAGGGCTTTTGGATTTCCTCCTTCTTTTTGGATTGCATGAGGTCATCCAGTAGAACTGCTTGGTCCCAGCCACCACCCTCATTAGTGGCCAGTGGGTGGCTTCCTCGTCTGGAAGAAACATTCTGCAACACGCACGCACACACACACACACACACACTCACACACACACACACACACACACACACACAACCGCCTGGGTAGAACTCAGGTCACACTGTAAAGGCGGGTTTTATATTAATCTCGAAACCTAACCCCTTTCATGGAAAAAAGGAACAACCCGTCTAGTGTTATGCATGATTGTTCGTGAAACGATTTCTGTTCTCACATCCACATCCTCTTTGTCCCTCTCTCTCGAGTTGGGTCTCATTAATAGCACACGGGATTCTTAAAGCACAGCTGCAGAGGAGACTAATTGTCTGTGGTAGAGGATGGTTATAACTGCAGTGGGCGGGGTCACCGTACAGAAAGGGATAGTGTAGTAGAGCGAAGTGCATGTCGACCTGTCCAGGGGGACCGCTGGTCGTTGGGGAGGCAGCAGGCGGGGTGGATGTCGGGGTGGAGGGGCGTTGCAGACATCTGGAAGGGTTTTGCTGTGCTCAGCTGAGGTTGCATTCCTCCAGGCCTGAAAGTTAAAGTTCTGACGGTGGCTCACCCCCCAGAACTGACGTCAGCGACCATGATGAACCAAGGCTTGCTGGTGCATGACTACATTACTTAATTGAGTTGAATGATGGCCATGGGCCTCCGCACCTAGTGATGGTTCCTACCAAAAGTCAGTCAGAAAATTATGTTACTGCTGGCAGGTGATCCTTTGATATTGCACACATTCTGTACCAATCACACAGCGCACCCTGACTCATACCAATCACAGTTCTATGTCAATGATAAGGTCAGTTGAATGGTCTGAACTCACTTTGGTGTAATACTTGTTGTTGATGATGCACGTTGTGATATTATTTGATCCACCCTGGCCACCATCTTTGTTTCAATAGTCTTTTCAATCAAGGTGAAAGGTGGAATATTGTGTCCGATGCCTTTGAGCTTGTGATGACCCCTTTCATTTAAACATTAATAATAATAATAATAATAATAATTATAATAATAATTATAATAATAATAGTAGTTGATATAAGTGGCACCATCTAAGCCAAATCGACTGGTACGAGTGCATTCATTAATATGGCCTGAAGATAAAATAGGGGAATTTGACCTTTGACTGATGTCCGCACTGACCTCCATCATCCTGACGTCATGCCCTGGTGCTGCAGTCAGTCCTCTGTCTCCATATCTCCCCAGGTCCCCCACTCTCCCCCTTTTTCCCTACCCCTCCCTGGACTACTTGGCCAAGCGTTCCCACATTCTTCCCCCGGCCATAATCACGCCTGTGTTTGTTTAAGCAACACGTGTGTTCTTTAAAGACACCTCTAGCACTTTCTCTTGGAATCCAAAGACAAAGGTCAGCCAAATGATATATCTTAACACACTCTCCTCTTGTCAGAAAGACCCTGTTGATATCCCGGAGCTTCCTAAGGTTAACCTTCAGGCTATTGCTAAAGAAATGCCTCCAGCTGTATTAAGGGTTGACGAGAGATGAATGACATGTTTCATGTTGGTCAAATTATGAAACGGCATGCTCTGCGTATCAACGTTTCTGCAGAATTACATGATAATTCCTAAGAGTTGGCTTTGTTATGAGAAACCATATTATTTTCAAACTATGCCACTGCCAGACTCTACATTGTTACTGTTGACTGTTTCATGTATTTTTCCAGTCAGAACATTATTGTTGCTTGGCCAAAATTAACTCCGGCGGCTTAAAGCTTCCGTCCTCTTTGTCCCTTGTTCACTCCCTCTGTTTTGTTCATCTTCAGGTAGCAGTGCTAGTCAAATAGCGCTTAGAATTACAGCTAGCCAGGTTTGTGGGACTGTTAGCTTGTGGATATTCTGTAGGCACAAACTACCCCTCAGGTAATGCTTGCTTTACCATGTGGATATTACAAAGTATGCATCCGTGCCAAACTATATGGTGGATCCATTGTTTTCCTCTCAGTGGCGTCATAATACAAAGCTTTGCAAATAAATCAATTGGAATTCTTATTTGTCTTAAAGGAATTCTCATTCTATTGGATTAGGTACTTTTAACTTGTTTTACCTTAGCTAATGATGAAGGAATGTTTACTAACATTCATGGCACAGGGTGTCTACCTATCGTAACAGTTACCGTGAATGCAGGCCTATAGTTATTTACAACATTGATGATGGGTCAATGTTGGGTAAACTGTGTGAGGCAGGTCTTTACCCTTATCATATAGGAGAGCAGAAGAAGACCTGACGGTAGAGGCGTTAGGTCATTAATTTTGCAAGGATTGAGGAACTTGAGTAACTACTGAAATGTATCCTTTTCTCTCTAACATCTGAAACATTGTGATTAAAAAAAGCCAAGACACACAGGTTTGTGTTTGCACAAGGCTCATTCTGCGAGTAATTAAAGGCCGTAGGTGAATAAACATTGTATCTGTCTCTGTTCAGGGTATGACTTCTCAGAGGTGCTGCGTTGGTTCGGGGAGCGTGTGGACCGCATCATCCTTCTGTTTGACGCCCACAAGCTGGACATCTCGGATGAGTTCTCTGAGGCCATCAAGGCATTTAGGGGACAGGATGACAAGATTCGGGTGGTGCTCAACAAGGCTGACCAGGTATGGAGCAATAGGAGGAGGGGTGAGTTACAGGGGGACCACAAAGAGGAGAATGTTACTGGGGGACCAGGAAGAGGAGAATGTTACTGGGCGTCCAGGAAGAGGAGTGTGTTACAGTGAGATCACGAAGAGGATTGTGTTAGAGCGGGATCAGTAAGAGAGGTGTGTTACAGGGGTCCAAGAAGAGGAGTGTGTTAGAAGGGGACCAGGAAGAGGGGTGTGTTACAGGGCAACCAAGTAGAGGGTTGTGTTAAGGGAGACAAGCAAGAGCAGTGAGTTACAGGGGGACCAGGAAGAGGAGTGTGGATGGAGTTATTATAGTATGTTAAGAAAACAAAACTGTATATCTCCTTGCAGCACTGTGGTGTTTGCCCTGTTCATGTGTTCCCATCCTGCACCGACCTTATATAGGTGGATGTGTAGCCAATGGTTTTGCAAACTCAAGACGGTTGGTTCAATTTGACTTGGCGCAGCAACGTCAACAAACCCAACCCTCTTGACTTCCTCCTGGCAGGTGGACACCCAGCAGCTGATGCGCGTCTACGGCGCCCTCATGTGGTCGCTGGGGAAGGTGATCAACACGCCAGAGGTGACCCGCGTCTACCTGGGCTCCTTCTGGGCCAAGCCGCTCCAGAACTCGGAAAACCGGCGCCTGTTTGAGGCCGAGACCCAGGACCTGTTTCGAGACATCCAGGGACTGCCGCGCAACGCAGCGCTCCGCAAACTCAATGATCTCATCAAACGAGCTCGTCTGGCTAAGGTGAAACATTCACCAACACAGGGAGACATAGTCATGTGTTGGAGACTTTAATCTTTAATGATGAATCACCTTGGTATGAGGGAGTCATATTTTTCTTCTCTTCTTACTTCTGTGGTGTAAATCCTGTCATGGTGTGGATTTTTGTGCACCTAGCCAAGCTGAGTTCGAGGGTTATTGTTGCGCCTCGCCCAGTGTTGTCTTAGGCCTGTTTGTGTCCAGAGAGAACATTTCCTCTGGGAGCCCTTGATCTTGAGATTCAGTTGAGACATTGGCTGCATTCCATACCAAATGTCATTTCCCTGCTACATGCCCTTGATTGGCCACTTCCCAACTTTACTCACTTACTTACTTACTTACTTAGATACATACTTACTAATAGACTTGCATACATACTTACTGACTTACAAACTTGCTTACATACTTATTTACATACTTATTTACATACTTACTTACATACGTACTTGCATACTTACTTACCTAAATACAGTACATACTTACTGGCATACTTACATGTTATTTACATTCTTACATACATGCTTATTTACTTACTTACATACATACAGTACATACTTACCCGCATACATACTTACATACATAGCTACATACATACTTACTTACTGGCATACTTGCATATTATTTACATTCTTACATACATGCTTATTTACTTGCATACTTACCTACATACATAGTTACAGACATACTTACTCACTAACATACTTGCTTTAGCTGTTCTCTCACAAAGGTTTTAAACACACACACACACACACACACACACACACACACACACACACAGCATATCTTTTCTGTTGTTTTTTAACACTCTAGACGCTCCCCCCCCCCCGATGCAGCACAGCTAGGCTGTATGTGGGACTCAGCGTGACCTTGTCAACTACTCCCGACAACCAAAGAATGATGCCTCCGTTTTCCGACTCGTCCAACCCTTTTCCCTTCGCCTTTCCACATCCCTCTTCACCTATGCAGTCACCTATCCTTCCTGCCCTCTATTCTTGCCCCCCACGCACTTTGTGGAATGTATGTGGGAGACCATGTTAGCCTGTCAAGTCTTCCATCCCACCCAATAATGAATTGTCACCTTGTCTTGACCTTCCCTATTTTACGGCATTCCCTGCCCCAATTTTAGTCTTGCTCTTGATCAAAGATATTTTCTCCCCTCCGTTTTGTTTATTTTCGTCTTGCCTTTTTGACGATATTTTCAACTCAAGGTCCAGTACTGCAGTTACCCATGTTGTTCCTTCCTGGGCCCCCTCCCTCCTGATACTAAATTGAGTGTTGAGTGATGATGTGCATTGGCACCCTCTGGTAGATTTAGTTTTCTGGCTCTGTGCCCTAGCACCATTTGTCTAGATCATGTTACCTGATTAAATCGCTATAATCACTGCCCTTTAAATATCATTGCTTACCTTTGAAAATGTTGTTTTTAGATAACTTTTGGCCGCGCATAACAAGGCAACTATCTATCAATCGGAATGCGTTATGTCTCCCTTGTTTCATGATTTATCATCTCAGTTTTCCAAAACGTCAGCCCCCCAGTTGCAAGCAGCAAGTAACTGCAACACGCTTGTTTTATCCTGACAATCCCTGTTATTCCCTTATCCTGTTACCATTCCTAAACCTTCCAGTCTCTCCCTCTTCTTTCTCCCACTCTCTCTGCCACCATCCTGCTGCCATGCATGCCAGAAAGAACAAACAGTGCCCCAGGGCCAAGCCTCAACCCGGAGCCCCAGGTCTAGCCTTCCTGTCACTAAGCCTTTATTGAGGAAGCGGTTGCATAAACAACAGTGTTGTTGAACGTAGCCCTGCCAAGGACAGACCCAAGGTGGGGTTGAGGCAAACTGGAGGGGGCCTAGGCTAATCGTAATCATACTTTTACAGGAGCAGGACGAAAATCAGACGCGGGGGGGTTCCTCTGCTTATTATTTAGTTGTGTCCTATGCATGGACATGGATTTGGAATATGTGTTTATTAACCGCGGTGTGTTATGTCTAAAATTGAAAGAGAAGGAAATATGTCCCCAATAGTGATAATGAAGTTACTTGTCAGGGTCAACAATCCGTCTGAACCCCGGGTTCACTTAACGGACGAACACTTTGCATTCATGGCCCAACAACCATTACTGTGCAGCTGACAATACAAAAATAATAAAGACGTGGGAAGCGACAAGTCAATTCATATCCCCACAAACTTCATAGGTATTGCCCTGCCTCCCAGGATTATGTCCTCATAGTGAGTGCCCATGGTTTTAATGAATGCGTATGAATTGAATCACCAGACGACGCTTAGAGAGTCACGACTATGGTCGTTTGCTCACTCACAGGTGCGTGGGTGTTGACTTGGGGTTTGGTTACTCACTCAGGTGCACGCCTACATCATCAGCTACCTAAAGAAGGAGATGCCGGCTCTGTTTGGGAAGGAGAAGAAGAAAGAGGAGCTGATCATGAGACTGCCAGAGATCTACACCATCTTGCAGAGGGAGCACCATATCAGTCCAGGAGACTTCCCCAACGTCAACAAGATGCAGGTACGAAGGGGAAAATCAACTCAATGAATGACGTTTTTCTGCCCAATATGTTTTATGAAATTGATTAGTCTGGAAAAGTTGCTGGTCGATATTGGTGCCTTGGTGCAAAGCCCTCAGCCCCCGTTATACCGACTGCTATGTTAGCTGAGCTGCAACCCGTTGAACCTGGTGATGTCAGTAAGAATGGTACTTGGCCATGATTGCGCTGCAGCTGGATGTTAGGCTGCAGAGAGACTGGCCTGTAGTTGGGATCCTGGAGCGATGTTATGGTACTAATAGACTACCTCCACTCCTTTGGAGTCCCTAAGCTGGGACTGTTTTATTGGACACTGAGGATGTTGTGGAGTACTCTCCCTGGTGAGATGTGTGTCCTTCCTGGCCTCTTGTCCTCCTAGGACCTACTGAGTAAATGTCTGTTGAGTATAGAATTGTTAGAGACTCCTGAATGTGAACTCTTCTGTTTTAAAAGTACAGTATGCTGTCCAGGTCAATGTGTTTACTTCTATAGTTTATTATGAAGAATAAGAATAACTACATACATATTTCTGTATTTGTATGTGGTCTTATATATTTCAAAATATGTCTAATAGCATTGCTGGTATTTGAGCTCACTCAGTTCAATGGTGCAGAGCAGTGACCTCTGGCGTAGCACCTGCTATCATGTTTCCTGTGCGTCCCTTGGCCAGTGTTTGTGTTGTCTAGTGAGAATGTTATGCTGTTCTAGCAGGTTCCCCGGTGGCCATCTGAATCCCCTAGCCTGCTCTGCTGTTCTCCCTGCTCAGAACTGTTTACTCTGACAAAACATTTCACATTCATCCCCAGAACACTGCCTCGAGTGGATTGTTAGCCAGGAAAGGCCAAAGTATGTAACAACCCTGCCTGGGGTTCTGTTTGAGTCCAGCTCCATCTGACAGCCCCGCTCTCTGCCTTTACCTCCCCACAGGAGCAGCTGCAGCACTACGACTTCGGGAAGTTCCCCTCCCTGAAGATGAAGCTGATCGAGTCCGTGGACAAGATGCTGGCCAACAAGATCGCCGGGCTGATGGCCATGATTCGGGAGGAGGAGAGCAAGGCGCCGCCGGCCATGGTGTCGGGCGGGGCGTTCGAGGGGGCCCACGACGGGCCGTTCGGACACGGCTACGGCGAGGGCATCAGCGCCGGCGCCGACGGCGAGGACTGGATCGTGAGCCGCGACAAGCACCGCTACGACGAGATCTTCTACACACTCATGCCCGTCAACGGCAAGATCACCGGCGTCAACGCCAAGAAGGAGATGATGAACTCGCGCCTGCCCAACACGGTGCTGGGGAAGATCTGGAAGCTGGCGGACTGCGACAAGGACGGGATGCTGGACGACGAGGAGTTTGCCCTGGCACAGTACCTGATCAAGGTGAAGCTGGAAGGCTATGAGATTCCCAGCGAGTTGCCAATACACCTGGTACCCCCGTCCCACCGCAAGAACCTTACGGCCGAAACCCTTTTCAACCACGAGGAGGACTAGCCTGCTTCTGGGCCACCCAGCAATGAGACTGACCAGCCAAGGCTCACCAAAGGTCAAAGCCATTTGTTTTCAGATAATATTTTCTGTGCCCTGTCTAAACATTATAAGGCATCGAAGGAAATTGAAGGACAATTGTGGTCCCCTCAGTTGTAAAAACTGGCAGTATGACCGTAAATATAGGATTTATTATATGGTTTGTTTTTGTAATTGCTTATTTCTTTGACGTGTTTTCTGCCCTATTTCCGATCACATTAAGATGTATTTTAATTAAACACGCTGTATTAAATGTACAAGGAAATCCTGCAAGGATATATCATGTAACTAATCTAATCATTCTTGGCTTATGTTTATGTAACAAAATGTATAGATTTGGCTTTTACACAAAGCCTTTAATCATCATTGATTTGGTATTGTATGTAGGTCATGCATGCCTGGCATACTCAATGAGTTTCAGAACAGTTTGTATCAACTGTGGCAATTGTATTTTAAAACTGTTACTGTGTTTACTCACGCCTTTATGCCGCTGGTGTTGATCAAGCAGTGCAGCATTATGTGCATTAGCAAAATCCTCACTGGCTCAGACTGAGACAGGAAGTGAGGTCATGAATCTGGATGCAGGGGGTAACAAACGCCAGGGGGCAAAGTTCATCGCCACTATTGTTTTTAACGGCAAAACGTCAATGGAAATGACTTGGCGCTTTCTATAGCTTCATGGAGATTATGGCTTCACACAAATATGTTTGTTCACTATCCCTCCCTTATCTACCTTTCCTAGCCTTGAAAACATTATCAAAACTAATTTTAAGCACACATTTCTTATTAGTCTATTTAGCAAATACCTGGCAACAACAGCCTTCTGCATCCTGAATCGCTTCAAGGTGGAGGTTGTTCTAGGCTCTGGTTGCGGTTGATGCCGTGTAGATCGTTTGTTCTCAAATTGACTTCTAGAGTAAGGCAGTCACTGTATTTTATCAGACTGGTGAAAACTCCATCACTGCATGCATCATTTCAAGTGAAATTACGTGTTTTTTTTGGCTTTTGTGTGTGAGTAGCAGAGGATATACCTGTGACATGAGTGATTTCCTTGAGGACAGAGGAGGCCACCTTCGCAGACATTAGTGCCTTTTGACTGCCACAGACACAGCCTTAGGATAACAATGCACTCCATTTCCCAAGGGAAGAAAGATATTCCAACCAATTCCGCTGTGTATAGTGGAATTAAACAGAATGTGCACATTTGGAATGGTCAACTTCAATTAACTTATAAAAAAAAAAAAATGTGGATTCAGTTTTTTTGTTTGTTTTGCAATATTGTTATGTCTTATTATCTCTGATTTGCTGATACACTTTGTGTTAGTGTTGTGTCGGTCTGAATTTTGTTTGTGAACAAAGTGCTCTATGGCCTTGCATAGTACAAGTACTTTGGTTAAATGGTTTCCTTAACTCAGGTTTAGTCTGATTCTAGACATAACATACTTGCTTCAATTATGACATATTTGGCCTACGTTTAAGTCAAAAAAACAAAACAAAACACCAGATATGTTTAAAAAAATTCAACTGCATACCTTAAGCATTGCCATCTTAGTTGTGCGATTGAAATTGTCCCGGAATTGCCTTGCACACACAAAACACATTTTGTGTTTGATCTCTGCCTTTCTGTGTCCTTAAATATATTGTCATTATTGCATACCACCCTGTACTTTGTGTGTATTTTTAGGTAGGATTGTGTCACAATGGTTTATTGTTCTTCTTGACGTTACACGTTTCTGTACCACTTAATTTTTTCCCATGTACAGCTTCAACATTGTAGATTACTGATATGAATAATGTGCATATGGTCTACAGTTTTGTTCAAGTGAACCAGCAGGGAATGTATATATCATTAAAACTATGTGTATAAGATTGAAGTCTCATAAATATGCCCATACTTGCATGAAACTGAAATTAATTATCTTGTCGCATCTCTCCCTGAGCATCTTATGTAGAAAAAATTGTGCGGTGATAGGGCTAATATTAATAATAATAGTTTTGAAAAGGATTTTCATTAGTACATATGTCTGATCTGGCCGCACCCAATGCTTTGAGTTCACCATGCAGACCGCTGGCAGAGTTTTAGGAAAATGCTTCACATTTGAATTAGTCGGCGGATTTAGGTTTCATTTTGTACCCTCGTAGGTTAAATGCTGACGTTCTTCTCGTCTTTTTTTGTATACTCAGGAGTTCTGAGAGATCTGGTGTGTGTGTGTGTGTGTGTCAGTAGGATAGCATCATGAGTCTTTCATTTTCATAGCTCAAAGCAACATGCAGACGTTCCCAGTCACCAGATGACCTTTAGAAATCGCAGCCTGCCTGCCCGCCCGCACCGGCCGTTCCGGGGCTGCAGATGAGAGCGAGGCAGGATGAGTCCGATTAGGCGTCAATCCCAGCAGGGTCCCGAGTCACGGGGAGGGGGCGGTGGGGGGCATGGAGCGAGCAGGGGGCAGAGACAGGGCTTGTGAGAGGAAACACATTAGACCCGGCTGTATCTGTTTAAAGTGACACATTTAAAAAGCATCCACTGGGCGGGAGGAAAACGACACCCGCTAAAGGAAGCTTAGCGTCTTTTTCAAACGGACCCGAAAGGACAGGTTTGGGCTGAGCACTGGCGTGTGTGTGTGCATGCTCACACGCGTTTTCGTTTCCGACACTCCCACGGCTTAAAACCGTATTTGGCCACGCGTTACACTTGTCCAAGAAAATATTGGCGCCCCTAATCAATATGACAAATTCAAAGCAGGTCATAGAGATTTCTCTCGCAAAAAGTGGCTACTTTAATTTGTTCCCAGGCTGTAGGGAACACCATAAATAAATGTGATAATCAGAACGACAGTTGTGAAGGGTGTTTTGGCTTTGTGTGTGTGTGTGTGCATGTGTGTGCGTGTGTGTGTTTGCGCGCATTTGTAAGCTCTTGACAGTCACTGATTTGACATTACAAGGCTCTTGTAGTCAGGCCAAACGTTCAAGCAGAAAGCCTGATTACATTGACAAACAGTGTTGAGTAGTAGGGGTTTACAAGTACTCTGGAGTACATTATAAGATCAATCAAATAAAGTTCTTTGTGATAAGCCACTTACATGAGAAGTTACTTTTTGAAAATGTTGTGAATGCTGATTGCAATTTCCCTTTCACAGATTCCAAAAGTAAAACATAGTATCAGTCGGTCAAAATTCAAATAGATTCCACACATCACCTTCAGTGTCACTTGATGTTCTTTGAACTATATTGTATGTTTCATTAAGGCTCGGGCTATTATGGGAGTGGGTGGTACACATGTGTGAAGTCCAAGCCACAACAGAGTGTAATCCCAAGGTACTCCGAGCGTCAAACGTGTCGTCCGGTGTACTCTGAACTCAGTGGGAGCGGAGGCTGGGAAACAACGGCGGCCAGCGAGCCGTTGGCGGAGCGTCCATCCCACTCCACATAATGTGCTTCCGCCTCGCACTCAACTCCCGCCCGGATATGTCAGCCAGAAAGGAAACGGAAGGTTTCGAGTGGAAGATCATTTTCACGGGCATAGGGATGCAAGGCATGTGCAGTAGCACGAGTGTACACTAGTCTGAATCCCGTGCTTAACGTATTCATGGCCTTACTAACTTCATTAATTACCTACCTATTCATGTATTGATTCATTCATGTGTTTATCTTTTACATTTTCGTTTCATCTTTTCGTTTCATACTCTTTATGTATTTATTCGCCAAAGAAACTACGGTGAGCGACGCTGCTCAGATTCACCATTATACGAAAAGGACAAACAGCAAATGGATAAATACCCCTCGGAGCTCCTTGGATGAGCTCGAGTGCTTGAGAAGGCTGCACATTCCTGGCTACACATTATATTCAACAAACAGCAACTTGGTGAATTTAACGACATATTATCCCCGTTTCAGTCGACGCTAAATGGCAGTTCCAATGACTGCCTCGACAGGTGAAACGAGGCCTTTCACTGTGACTACGGCTGGAAGCCTCGCAGGCCATTGGCGCTCCGCTCCGTCTAGTGCGTCCATTGGCTTCCGGGGAAACGTATGCTTGTGCGGCCTATGGAGCGAGAGCAGCTCTAGTCCCCGAGCAGCCCATCACCAAGGGCGATGAAGTGCGGGAAGACGCTGAGTGGCGTTGTGCGAATTGAGCTTTGGTGTCTCACGCGGAGCCGGTCCGACTACCTCCCTGCACTGCCCGCTGACACGCAGACACTCAGGGCCCACACAAACACACACTGTACCTCAGTGCAGCGCACGCCCAATCCAAAACACCCTCTCCAATGAGGAGTGGCATCCTGCCTAGGAGCACAGCAGAGGCTGGCTGGCGAGCGCACACACACACACACACGCGCACCTTCACACACCCCCACGCAGACCTCTCTCTCTCTCTCTCTAAGCTCACATACCTCCCGTGTCTCTGACCAAAATGAAAATAAATTGAAAAAAATCATATCAGTAAGTGAATGAATAAATAAGTAAGAGGAGGTGACAGCTAGAAAATTGATGTTTCCATCAAGCACCCATAAAAAGGGCTATTGCCCCATGCTGAGGTTATTAAGTGGAGTGCTCTCCTATGTTTTTAGGTCTGGAGAGTCGTGCCAGGAAGGGAAAACTGGGATAGCATTTATCCTCGGTCTCTTCTCCTGTGAGTCAGAGGGGCTGATGACGTTGCAGTTCAGAGGCTGAACCGCGTCATACTGGTGGCGGTAGCTCGACATCACAGGGCTTGTGAGCATCTAACATCTACTAGGTCCAGATCACCTTGACAACGCAACATGATAAAGCCTTTTGTAAATTGTGCTACATACAGATCAGTACATTTGCCTAAATAGCCAACCACGTATGTAATTTGAATGTAAGAGATCAATTAAATGCACAAGTACTCCCACTAAAGCACAGAAGCACCTTGCCCTTGTTCTGGTGCAGGCATTCGGAGCTGTCTTTATCAACGGCAGACAATAATAAAGAAGGCTGCTGCTGTCTCCCTCTCTCTCCCGGGCCTCTCTCTGGGAAGATAACATAGAAGGTTCCGGCGTGTCGGATACAACACAACAGCCTCCCCTTCCTCTGTCCCTTGCTCCGGGCTATTTTGCCGCGTCGGAGATGCATCTGATCAGATTTCAATGGAAGAACACCAGGTGACAGGTGATCCCGTCTCCTCGCTGGGAGGACGGGACGGAGCGTGGGGACAGAAAGCTAAGAGCCCGGCGGGCCACAGTACAGCACAGGGACTCAAGGCCCTGCTCCGCTCCAGACCAGCTCTCTGGAGGAAAACCTAAAGCAGCTTCAATTAGGCTCAGATATCCCCTTGTTGACTATGTGGTAGTCCCAATCAGATGCAAACGATGTGGGATTAGCTAAAGACTCTCCTTTCTGATTCATGTCCCTCCTGTTAGCAGCTTCAGATTCACGGGAGTAGAAATGGAGGTCTCGTCGGCTGAATTGATAAAACACACACGCTGCGCTATAAACTTATGCGTGGTGGAGAACTAGGCATCTGGCCAATGACTGAGGCCTATATATACATCCACTCATTGTTATGTGACCCTTTTCATCAACCTTCCTCTCCAAGGAATACGAGCGCACACACACACACACACACACACACACACACACACACACACGTACACACAGACACGCACGCGCGCACACACTGCAGGAGGGGGGCTTTCATCTGCAGTTTCCACAGCGCTTCCATTATGACAGAGGAAAGTGAATTTGCGGTCAGAAACTAATCCAATGGCGACCTTTGACCCCCGGCCGATCGGGGAGAAAAGCGGAGAATGTGTTTAGTCAATCTAACAAGTGTAGACAGGGTGACCCCTGGGTGTTGAGTAGAAAGCCGGAGAGACGTGCCTTACCATTATCGGGCCTTCCTCCTCCTCCCCCGCCTCCCACCACACTAGCAGATGGAGCCGGCTGCATTAATGGCTTACCTGGCTGGCATACCAACACAGACCCACTGGCTAATAAGGTAAACACCTGGTATAAGAAACAGAGAAGGGAGCTTGAAGGGAAAATAGGGCTTAAAAATTCAAAATGGCCACCGTGTTGTTGACCAACCTGTTATTGAGGGGATCCTATGTAAACTATATTAGTTCTTGTTTTTAAATCTACATCGGTTCTCCACTGAGAGCATGTGCTTTCAACACGCCGGCACTTCCTACACCTTCTGGTTTCACAATTTAAATAGCGGGCGAGAACCGTGTTTAGAAACATTGAACGACCTGAGATGGACCATATACACTTGATGGCACCAGCAAGGTACTTACTTTTCTATTGGAGAGAGCTGAGTGTAAAAAATTAAAAAGTATCACCATTACGATGTCCTCATCAGTGAAATCAAACTACCCCACTCCCCCCCCCACTGTGTGCCTGGCGGACACGGCAACAACAAGAGGGGGGGGTGGAAACAGCAGTGAGTGTGGACAGCAAGAGAACAAAGGAGGGGGTGACAACATGTATGAACACAATAGCTGGCTCTGACACACCGCCTTAATGCCACGTTATGACAGTATGGTTTCAAAACACAACAGCGCCTCATCTGGTGAAATAGTCCTGTCAAGGTTTAATTCATTAAGGTCAATCCAAGGTTGCGTATAATTAGTGATATGGTGCTTTTCAGGACACCGAAAAATGTATGTTCCACACACTCCAAGGTGAATGGGGGGGGGGGGGGGGGGTT
>JAVQJS010004211.1:0-16441 GCA_036024795.1 Galaxias rostratus | reverse complement strand
AGCCACAAAACCACCGGGGTAAAACAGGGGGTTTTTGTTGGGCCCCAACCCAAACTCCCCCGGGCCTTTGTTTCCCGTGGGGTCGGTTCCCCTGGGCACGTTGCGGCGGGGGGGGGGGGGGGCGGGGGGGGGGGGGGGGGAGGGGTAGCTTGATGGTCAGGGATAGGTCTATGCAATGCCCTGGCAGTGTCAGTATTTTTTCAGTGACAATGTGTAAGGCGATGATTTAAAATAAAAAAAAATTGGGGGGGGGTTTGTTTGTTTTGATCTTTTACACTACATATGCAAAACTTGGGAGTACTTGGTCTATAATCTCCAGTTCTACTTCTGAATTGTGTAAAAAACTTAAGTTGTGTGCATACAATCTGAGCTTGAAAATTTACTATTGTCTTTTTTTTTACTACTCTCAAATAACTTCTAAGATGTGTTTATTGTAGGAAGATGCTTCTGCTATGAGAGAACTACTGCATAAATCTCAGTAGCCTCAGATTTGTTTGCGTCGTTTGTAATACCTGTACAAGGAAGGTGTTGCTCACTCTGAGCTGGAGCAAGACTGAATGCCACCAATGCTCACAAGCCCATGTTGGTGTTTGAAACTGTAAAAAAAAATCCTGCTAAACTGGCAGCAGACGACTTAGGGTTATGAGTGGCGAAATGTTGGCCCTCAATTTACGACCTGGGAAAGCCGCTTCTGGAGTGCCGTGGCAGTGCGTCTGTCTCTTGTTGTTTTAAGAGGCGGGCTGTGGTGGGCGAGGGGACGTGAGGAGCCCAGTGTGGGACGAGAAGACGACGTTCAGTGGCTCTCAGACACCAGAGGTCGGACGGGGGACTGAACTTGTGAACTAGCAGGCTGCACTCTTACTGTTGAGTCAAGTATAGGTCAGGCTAATCCAGGGGGGCTCAAGCCCCAGATTTCTCTGAACTCAACAGCACAGATGTATAGGTCTGCTCTTTATATAGAGGCAGTGCTACACAATGTCGTCCCCCCACCGAAATCAAGGAAAATATATGGGAGAATGAAAAGCTTTTAACGGTGCTGTTTTAACTGATAACGAGGTTTGAGCAGTGTTCCTAAGGTTATCATATCATTTAACACTGTTAGTAAAGAACACTGCCTTTTATATATCTGACCTTTTGAAAAGCCTATTTCAATGCAAATTTTCTTGAAAAACTGAAAGGATTTGGCCATTGACTGTGCATGGTAAAAGTACACGGGTGCCGTAGGAAAACTGGTCCCAGTCACAACCTCGCTTCTGTGGCCAACACAGTTGTGTACCTTTTTAGTTTTGTATTAGCAGTCAGATATCTTATTGGATAGGAAGGGCCGTCACAAACATGAACAATGTAAGAATCACGTCCAGGAGTGTGGGTAATGGCGTTGACGTTATCGTTTGTTAATTAATGACCAGCCGTTGGGTCTTGAGCCTCTCCCCATTGAAGTGATTATGTGTGAGTGACTGAGCCCAGGTTGTACCTGGTGCTGTCCTTAGAGCGCTTTGCCGTCTGGTTCAGCACTGAGAGTCCTCCTACCTTTTGACTCCTGGCCAAAGTCTGGCCACGTCTCGCCACAGAAAATACTCCCACACCCGACGCCATGTTCTTTAAAGGTGACAAAAGGGATAGCCAATTGTTTTTCTGTTTATCAGAGGTGACGGGACCAGTGGCGCAAGGGAGAGAGGAGGCCCCGTGTTGTCATAGTTAAACACACATCCCTGACAGCTCCATAATAGACTCCAGGAAGTTCAGTGGAAAATAAAAACAAAGCAACATTTCTAGCTGATTGGCTTTGAAAGCCGTTTTTCCCTTGCTGAATGGGAAAAATGTGGACTTCAGCATTCCGCGGCCGTGATGCCAGTCGGATCGGATAGGCGCAGCCTTGCGTGTGCAGAACGACCAGGGCGCGATGGAGACGCACTGCGCTGCAGAAACACATTTAGGGGAAAGAATTTGGCCACAGGTTTGAAATAATAGCAACAAAGTAATGTATAGAACATTTGTGTTCAATTATTTTCAATGGAATTGGTGTTCAAATAAAAACTAAACATACTTAACAAGCATTTGAAAATGCATAGGCTTAGGTGAATAGATGGCCACCCTATTTGTTTAAACTATCATTTGACATTTCCCTTCAATAAAGGATGATTGATATATGTAATGGTAGTTACACTTATGACATTCTATGTAGATTTTTTTTTTTAAAACAAAATCTAGAATTTAGCTCTCGATAAGCACACTAAAACTGAATCTTTTGCATTTTCTACCAAATGCAAAATATTTGTGTTTTTTTATAATAAAAACATTAACCATATATTGTAAAATAAAACAAAAACACATATAGACATTTTATGGATCATTAGTCTAGCTTTATAAATCAATAGTCTTTGTAATTGCAAAACATCTTTTTTTGTGCTCTATCACTGATTTAAGATTTTATTGCAAAAACCAAAACCAACTGTTGGACTTGGAGAGTACCGAAAATGATTTAACAATTTATTTTGAAGTACACCTATCCTTAAATGCGGATGGCTTAGTGGGTGAAAAGAGGTCCACCATTTTGTGATTTGGAACTAATGCCGGTAAAGCCTTTTATGTTAGCCAAGTTGTTTCAATACTAGGCTCTATGATCTTGATCGTGTGTGTTACAAAAAGTTACCAACTTGTACAGCTTATATACAGTGCATCTCTGTTAATTGGAAAGACACGTTCTTATTGCAACAACGTTAAAGGTTATTTTTTCAAATCTGTTCTTACACAATGGAAATATTCAGAACATAAAAGCATGAGTTATTAAATGTGGGATAATGCCTCCTGAAATGTTACTAGTTGTAGCTTACATCAATATGGATAAATGTGTGATGTGTTTTTAGTGATCACATATTGTTCAACCAAGAAGATGCAGCATTTGACGGATGAATGAGGCCACTATGCACAGAACTTACCACATTTGAAGTTTTCCACATTCTCTAGTGAGAGCAGACCCAGTGTGTTTACAAACACCTAGCCTTTCTTCGCTAGCACTACCAAATTTTGTCCCAAATTCATAAAGATAATGCACTCTCTGGATTCGATCCCATTTGCTCAGCTGTCTGATATTACCCCACAGTATCTTTTGAAGAGCCACTTACCACGGCAAGGTTTAGAATTACTCCACTCCTGGCAAACAGCCTCACTATTAGACTCCCAGCGGCACTTTCCAAAATGATGTTTGTATTCCTTCCTCCCTCTCTCTTTTGCCTTTCGAGTTTGATTAAATTATGTGCTGAAAGATGTTTTTTGACAAACAGCAAACCCAAAGGACCTGCACTTTATACATCACTAGAAAGAGGGCTGCCATTTGAACCGCTGTGGAGCGTTTCACGTGTTTACTCTCTTCAGCCTCTCAGCAGACTTATGTCTCAACCCATTAGGACCACAGAGAGAATTGGTGGTTTTTAAAAACACATATATTTTATGTTATTTGCAAAGCTGGCTCTTCCACCATGCTTAGTTGAACATCTCTCTCAGACAAGCTTCCTTCTGGCCCACATCCCTGTGTGAAGGACCTAGCTCTACAAGAGCGTGGCTCGTACATTACAGCCCACCCCCCTCTCCGACTCTCCAGCCCCTGCCCCATACCCTAGAGTTACAGTATGCCAGCTATGCCGACCCATGGGGGAGTAATTTACGACAGTTGTCGCCTTTGTTTGCTAAGCCAGACAGGGGGGCATCTCTAGCCTCTCCCAGGCAGGGCATTTCTGAGCCCCAGTGGGGATAAACCTGATAGGCTTTAATGTCCCCCAACACCCCCACCGCCAACCCGCCACCCAGCCGTGGAGCCTGGAGTGGCATCACCGGACAGAAATGTCCCCACAGTCACCAAAGCTTCTGTTTGTTCGAAAGTCACTCTGCGTCGCCACGGAGACGGCCTGGGTTGCGCACATGAAGGTCTTACTAGGTGATCGTTCTTTAGCTGAGCAAGTGGATCACAATCCACCGCTTTGTCAAGAGGGGGCCTCTACCTTTTTGAACCTCCTTGTTAGATGCACACAGTAGCATTGCTCCGCTAGTCGGTTTGTTTCAAGGCTAACCCAGGCCACTGGAGGAACCCCAGGGATTCTCATGGCTTAGGGAGCCTGTCTCATGGAGGCGCATAGCCTCAATCTAAGGGCTTTCTGTGGGCCTACTGCCTAGTCACAGGCCTCTTGTTTGCTTAGGTGTTTATCCTCGCTGTATAGAGCACACAATTTACCAGCTAAAAAAGCCCAACGTGGCATGCCAAAAGTGCCCCATCAAGGCTCTTTTGCCACCTTAACGGCTTTTGGACTGTTGTCTGTAGCTATAAGTGCAATCAAAGTTACATGGATTTTTGTGGACTATGGACTATTGTAATGTGGCATACACCTGAATTTTGTGTATTTGTTCTTGCTGAGCTTTTCGACAACTGGAAAAGATGGACACCAGTTGAAGGCAGGGTGTAAAATGCACAGTGTCCGTCGGAGCGCCATCTACAGCTCCATTTATAGACACGACTGTTACTGCGCCCATACGTTGTTGTTTTTTGACGGAGCCTTATAGCGGTCACATACCAATGTCGGCCACGCCATTAAACCCCTCCAGAAGTACTGAAGTTTTGCAACACACTAGTGTTATAGCGCTAACTGAGTGGGCCTCTAGACAGCAAAGGCAGCGCTGGATTGGCAGTATCTGTCCTCATTTTCCACCCACTCACTCCAGGCGCACGGGGTAAACCGAAACAGCCCAGATTACTATTAATCCCACTTAATGCACGGGCTCATAATATAGTCATTAGGTGACTTGAGACTAAGCCACCCTTCTCTAAACTGCTCTGATTTATTTGACACACACAGGAGGATTTTCTGTCAGTGGCGGTTGGGTCATGAAGAGCGAAATCACAGCCACGACGTCCGGTGGCGCACTGATACTGATTCAACTGGACAGTGAGCGGTTGTGTTTAAACGAGAAGCTCCCACTTGAGTCCCGGGATGAAAAGGGATAATTGAGCTCTGCATGCCAGCTTAGTCTATTTGGTCTCCCTCGAATGATTACGTTTTAATCGCTCCCTCTGAAATTTCAGAACACGCAAACTCAACTCTCAACGGCTTACTATTTTCATTGTACGGTCAAAGTTGTTCTTTGCTGTCCTAATTATGGACAATGTTTGTGTTTATTATTTGTTGAGCTGTTAAGGAAAAAGATACATTGGCCTTTTAGTGAAAAGGGATGTTGCATCAGTCTCATGTAAGAGGATAGTTTACTGTGATGACTGTGTGTGTACTGCTTTGGTGTAGTCCTGCTGTCAGTAGACGAGCATTATCTGTATTAAAATGAAGATGGCGCTTTTTGGGTTGTAATTTTCATGGATGCTGATTTTTAACAGTTTGTTTTTTGTATGGTAAAGAAGTTTGGACACACTTTCCAGTTCGAGTAAAACCTTTGACTGGTGGAATATGTTTATAAATGTCTTTCTGTACGTGTTTATGTATGTTTTCAAATCAACAACTATTATAATTAGTTTTCCGTGACCTTGAAGCCTGATGGTTGGGTTTCCACAGCTCTTTAGCACTGACGTTTCTCAGAATGGTTGGAGCAACAGAGCACAGTGTCACCCACTACACCTAAAAATGGACCTTGCGGTCAAGGATATAGTACCCCGATGTCCCTCTCCCTCATGTAATTTACGTCCAGTGTGGAGGGAATTAGCGCCTTGTCCTCTTCTCTCACCCAGCCCCGCTGTCGCCAACCGCAACGTCGCCAACCGCAACGTCGCTTCCGTCTGTAACGCCCAAACACAGCAGCGAAATGTTCTGAGGGGAGGAGGTAAACCCTGACTTGGACTGTTTGGTGTGATCCGTCGTGACCAGCTCACGAGATGGCAGGGCTCTATGGTCACCGTCTAAGTCTCACCGTGAGGCGTTTTCAGCCCAGAGACAGTTTGATATGGTGGGTCACAGTGTCTCAAGTCCCTGGTCTAAAGCTTGTACAATGGTAAAATAGATGAGATGGAGGGCAGTGGAGTAAGTGAGGAATGTGAGAGTGTGTTTAAAGGTTCTTTTGGTTGGAAGGGCTCATTTGTTGCTCTTAGAATACTGTTCAGCAACAACAGACTAGGCAGTTGAGAGGAAAAAAATATTTTGGGAAGTAGCCTTACAGATTTAAACCAGTGGTCAAGCTGTTATTTGTGATTAAATAACAAAAAAACATACAATGGTATTTTAGTATGTAAATATAGTTTAGAGCTAAAATTGTTTTGCAATGGCATTTACTGTCTGGGGCACTTGTGTTCTGTGTCTATTATTAACAACCACAAGCAGAGAGAGACAATGGTTCTCAAAATGGTCTTGCACAAACACAGCTTTTACTTTGAAGAGAGAGAGACTCTTTTTATTTACACTATATTCGACTTCCATCTGTCAAATAAAACCAGAACTCTATCCAAGAATCCAAATGGCTGAGTCATAATTCTCGATGTTTTTTCGATGTCCGTTTTATAATGCGCCAGTGTGGCAGTGTGGGCTTCGTGTCCCGCTAGCACAGTAGCCCCTGTGGCCCGTTGTTTGAATCTACAGTGTGTGGTTGCAGGATTCTCTCATACTCTGGGGAATGCCATTAGTGAGGGGCTGAAGGAACGCAGCAGGTGAAACAAATAAGGGGAAGAGGATCTTTTTTTCTTTCCCCACCTCATTGTTTTTCCTCTTGGCTGTTCCACCTTACCATTTCGCTCTTTTCCGCCTGTCATCACCTTTTCCTTTCTCTTTTCCTTGTCCACCACTATCTCCGTCCTCTGTAGTTCTGACTTAGCTCCTCACTTTGGCTCGTCTTTGTCGCTCTCCTTATCGCTTTCTTTCGCCCTTACTTACTTTTTTCCCCATTTAATTATCACTTTATTTGCCTCTCTCTCTCTCTCTCTCTCTCTCTCTCTCTCTCTCTCTCTCTCTCTTCCTCATTTTCTCACTCAGCATTTATTCCCTCTCTCTTCCTCTCGGTCTGTCACCCCCCCCCCATTCTTTCCGTGCAGTTGTGGATGGCAGCTCTCATCAAGAGCGTGTGTGAAATCTGGTCAGAGCCGGAGCATGTGTGGCGATTTATCCTGCCGAGTGGATTGCCATCTGCGGCTTAACCCCTCGCTGCACCAACACGCCCAGAAGGGCCCCTTACCTTCAACCCTGTCTCCCCCCCTCCCACCAATCCCCCACCCTCAGCACCCTTATTTCTTACCTCGCCCCCCAAAGTCTTTCCCAAGACATGCACCAAGATTGCCAAGGGTACTACATGGTCAGTGTGGATCTCATGGAAATTGTGTGTCTTACTCTCCACTGTTTGTTTTTCTGGAAATAGAGGTGATAATACACGGCCGGCTGGTCTGAAGGGCAGGGCCGCGCGGTGTGTGACATCGCTGGCACACTGCGCATCAGGACTGATGGATCAGTTTGGAACCACCATTTATGATATGGCATGCCTTTAGGAAGAAAAAAACACACCATTATCTTAAACGGTAGTCGTACCTTTTATTTTTGGCTTCATATGTCAGTGAACGGAGATGTGATTTCATTCACACAGTTGGACTGTCCAACATATTTATTCACTCGCCTTATCTCATCAACTAGGCCTGCAACTTGTTTTCATAATTTTTTTTTTTTTAACTTTTTTTAAGTTGGACAACACTTTTGTTTACCCTCACTCCCTCAGACTGGGATTGAACTCTGTGTGCTTTCTCCTTCCCCTCCTCAATCCAAATGTTTTAATTCAGCATGATAAAACATCCGTTATTTATAAAATGATTGAGCGTAAAGTATGCCCATCCATCATAGCTGGCGACGTCAGGCTGTGAAAGGCATTAGCCGGACGCCAGGGTCCGGCCATCTCCCCGCTGGAATAATACGGCTTCTGTTCAAAGTATGAAGCATAGAAAATACATTTTATGTACAGGATAACAGGTGCAAGGCGGAGGGTTTGGCCCCGTCGGGGCCCGCGGGGCCTCGGGCCAAGGCAAGGTTTACTAATGAAGTCATGGAGCCGCTTGGCTTTTACTGGGTTTGGGTTTTTAACTTTTATATTGGGACACATTCTCCGCTCTTTTTTTTTTTTATTGTTCTGGAAGTATTTACGAGAGAGTTCATCCGTTCGTATTTATGTTTATGTTTTTTATGTTTTAGCAGGTGACGGTGTAAAAGGATATTAAGCTATAATCTATTCACGGGACATGTAAGATTTTAATACCCCTTTAAGTGCCAACATTCCTCAGTCTTTTTGCACTCTGTTGTTGCCCGTGTAATATCTTCTTTTGTCTTTTCTTTTATGCCTTCATCCAACTATGTTCTCTTTTTTTTTTGTCGCCCTAAAATGCGGAGCCCTCGTCTACCTAGTGACCCTAATGTTCAATATGGAGCCCAAAGGGCAGTTTAAACGGAATCCTCGGGGGTTAAAGGTCGCCAGCAGGACTGGGACTTATTTGTTTGGTCTTAGTGGTGTCGTCTTTAATATCAGGGCCCAAGGTGTGATAAACAAAACCTGGTGTGTGGCGGGGTTCGCAGTCAGTGACCTACTGAAAGACTGCAGGGAGCGATTATGAAGCGGAGGAGAGGGAGCGTGAAAGAGCGGATTAGGGAGACCAAACGGTGTGAATTAGAATGGGTGATGTCCTCTGGCGCGGAGTGGAGCGTTCTCAAACGCGTGCACGTCGGAAACACAGAGACACTTGGCAGCTAGGAGCAAAGTGGTCCCTGTTTCAAATTATTATTTGCAATGCGGTTGCATTATTTGATTGGCTGTCTGAGGTGTCAAAAGAATTTAACATTTCCAGCCTACTGCGCAGTAACATAAAAATGCAACTGCATTTTTAACATCAAATGCAGGATGACTAAATATTGAATCTTTTATTTTCTTTTATGACAGACTGACAACTTAGTATTATGATACTGAATGTTCTCAGTCCTTCTCCCCAAACCTTATCTTGGATGAAAGGCACCCTCAGTGAGCAAATAACAAAGGTCACGGTGTCAGACCCCGTCCTACTCCCCAGGTACATTAAGATGACCTTTCACCCTCATTGACAGATTATGAGCCTTTAGAGGAGTAAGTAAAAATACACATTTAGATAACCCAATTGGTTGTATATATGTGTTACAAATGTTAAGTGAAAATACATGTATACATACATTGGAATACATAAAAAAGTAAGTCAAACTGGTTGTTTTTCCATACCATGTTATCTCCCAACCATGCCAAGCCTTAACCAAGGTGTGTAAACAAATGCAAACCATATTCCAGTACCCCCTGGTCGCTGCTGGAAGTGCACTACTCTTGTAGACCTCCGCTGAAGCACTCTGCAAAAGTTTTAATTTCTCTCGGGCTTTCAAATTGCCTGTTTAGGTGGTGCTGAGGCAATTCTTTCTCGAAGCGTGTGTAAAATACCACTGTGGTCTGGACGTAACCACCATATGGAGCACCATAGCATTGTTACATCCTAATTGCCCCCTTCGACAAGTGCCAATTTCCTTCAAGGGAGTGAGCCGGTGTAGGCAGGGATAGGGGGGAGGGGGGATTAATGGAACAAGGGAAAGGAGTGGTGGTGGGAGGGGGTCATCTTGACGAGTTGACATGCGTCAAAACGTCTCCCGACAGAGGAGAGGGTCGTCCAGGACTTTCTCTTGCGTGCCGATGAGAGAGAGAGAAAAAGAGAGAACGTCTCAGTGGATTTCATTTAGCCTTGCGTGGTCCTTGTTAAGTCGTTGCGTCTCCCACAGGCAGGAGAGCCACAGCGCAGCGCAGGGCCCGACCGACCCCCTTAATTCCAGGCATAGGGGGATGGGGAGGTGGGGCTAGGGGGTAGGGGTGGAGGAGTCAAATCAATAACCATCAGTGTTTAGTTTTTGGCCGCTGCACTGGTCAAGACAGTGTTTTGATATTTTTTTTCTTCTTCTTTCTGTCTCTGGCTACCCGTCCCCCTCCCCATCTCTCCATGTTGAGAGGTTGCCTTTGTTTTAATGCTAGTGGACCTGGCTGTCCGTTGCAGGGTCACGCCGTGCGTTGGTGCGGTCGAGCTGGACACATTGATCTCACTCTTTACTATAGTCTACCACGCAACAAAGAGCTTGTCGTTGAGAATGTCAGGAACAGAGTGCCCACCGCAGCCTCATCGACAGCAGAATAATGACAGACTCAGGAAGAGGTATCCTGTCAAATGAGCAGTGTTTAGTCGTGGAGACAGGAGTCAAGAGCTGGGCGAGTTGGACCGGCAGAATGTGTGCAATGTCCGCGGTCATAAATTGGCCGCAAGTCACAACCGCATTCCTCAGTGCACACAGCTTCACGCCTCCGACGCCACCACCGTATTTCCCCATGGACAAAGTGGAAAGTCGTCGTCTGTTTGTCCCTGACAAAATAGCATCTCTGGAACAAATGCGGTAGCAGGCCTATGTCATCTTAAACATTTATTTATGTATTATACATATAAAATATGTAATACAATTAATGATTACTATTATTATTTATAATAATGATAATGTATTGTTAATTACTGTAAAATCTAAAGTTGTAAATGTTCTGTGATCTAAATGAAACTCTGTAAGTGGTAAAGAAGGTATGAAGGGCAACATGACAGACAAGCATGGCACTGTTGCCCTCGCACGACTGTTTTAGAAAAAAAACGTGACGCAGCAGTTTGAAAAATTCAAGTTATTCATCCCCTTTTGTGGTTAAATGAAGCCCATACAAAAGGTCTGCCAGTCCCGGTGCTTAGAGTCAAGCAGTGTTTGTACTTCATACGCTGCTCTGAATAGCTCTGACCTCCCGCCTCAACCCCCCCCCCCTTTCTCTCTGTCTCCCTCGCTCTTCCCGCCATGCCATGCCATTCTCTCTCTCTTGCTCTCTCTCTCTCTCTCTCTCTCTCCCCACCATCCCATGCTCTGCCTTTCTCTTTCTCTCTCTGTCTCTCTCTTTCTCTCTGCCTGTCTCTCTCTCTCCCTCGCTGTCCCCACCATGTCATGCCCCTCTCCATCTCTTTTCACTCTCTGCCTGTGTCCCTCTCTCCTGCACACAAACCCAGCCACATGGCATTGTGTCACCTTTTCTCTCTCTCCTAGCAGGGCAATGGTGGAGCAGCCACAGTGCCTGTCGCACGTCTTTAGGGGCTTGGTAAAAATAAAGTGAGGCCAGTCGAGGAGATTCTGTTTAAGCCTTTTTTTTATTTGGAGTACGTTCTACACTCTTATAAAAACATTAAAGGCAAATGAAGCGACTGAAAGTGATAAATTCCCACCTCACATATTTGACCTACTCGTGTTTGAAGCATTAAACTGGTTGCAGATTTCAGTTACTGCTTTCGAGTAAACTATAGTTAATAATTCTATTACAATTGAGCAACTGTTTAGTGCAGGTTGTCTTTCTGTATGTCATGGCGACAGCTTTTGTGGGTGGGGTAAGCTGCCCTGCTTAAAACGGTCATGGGGAAATCACAACGAAACACAATTATATTTACCTGACACACATGCGATTAAAGCATTCTGCGCTGTCATTTGCATAGACCATAGAGCACAATTTCCAAAAAGCAAGATATGACAACCATCAAGAGCTCAGGGAGGCTCAGACTTTAAAATCATTAAACAACTGCTTATCCCAAAAATCTGGATGATATTTCTCTCAGCCTTTTTCTACTGATGTAGGGTAATATCAGTTTTCTCTTCTGCTGTGTAAAATATGTGGATTGTGTTTCAATGCCTTTCATTTTATAGCACTAAATTGTGTGAGTCTGTCTATAATATAATTTTTTGGAGAGGGGGGGTGGGGTGGATTACAGCCAAGACGGTGCTGTTTAACTGACTGCACTCGCTTGGACAAGGCAAAATGACACTAAGTAGTAGGCTAAGAGCAATTTGATCTTTTATGCTTTCATGTTTCAGGCCTGAAAATAATCTGCCACTTTACTAGCAAGTTTTATAAGAAAAAACGTGTGGCCGATTTTTCATCTCTAATTGAATGAGGTATAGATGGTCCTTTTGCTTTAGATAGGCCCAGTTTGTCTAAATATATGTGTATTGTTATGTGGCCGAATGCAGTTGTTTGCTGTTTGGTAGCTTTGGCTATAGTATTTCTCAGGACGCAAAGCTTTCCCAGTGACACAGTTCCAATATAACACACTTTGACTCAAAGTATACCGGATTATATAGTAAACGACATTCTTTTAAAAACGTTTAGAATTTCCTTCATGCCATTGACGGCATACACGGAAGACCTCTCCACTTCTCTCTCCCTCCTGTGTTTGTTAAGCCTTTTCTGGTTCACTAACAATGGATGTGCATGTGTTAGAGAGCTCCTCTCCTTTCTGTCAACTCTGCCTCATCCTGAGGTGCTCCCCTGGGGGCAAAGGTTCTGTCTCTCCCCCTCTCTCCACTGCTAGGTGCCACACATGACTGGCTCCTCATACCGCTTCCAAGGCAACATAGTAAAAGGTACCAGGGAGGATACGTTCTCGGTGAATCTTGATGTTCTCAGTTCACTTGTCTTTTTTTTCTTCTTTTTCGTTTTTTAATTTCTATTGGTCTTGCTTTTCGAATGGCTATTGCTTTTGAACCAAGCCTTCACCCTTGGAGAACCAAGTGTGAAAAGGAACCTGGGGGAGCCAGCAAAACAAAGTGACGCAATGTATGAACTAAAGAAGCAATGTTTTTAGTCATAGTTTGTATTTTAAATCTTGTGTAGTTTCATACAGTTACCATCACCGTCTCTGGAAAACAGAACCAAATTGGTGGAGCTCGGGAGCCCCGGCTCATACATGCAAACTAGTCCTTTGCGGCAAGAGTACACACACACACACACACACACACACACACACACACACACACACACACACACACACACACACCTACACTTTTACATGCACAAGCACACTCCCATACACATGCTTGCAAAAAAACGCCATCAACATCAGTATTTCTCAAGTTGTTACTTTTCTTGTGGGAAAGTATGAACATTTGTGAGTAAATACACACATATAATAGTTGCTGTCTTTTTTTTTGGCTTCCAAAGCATGCGCCTCAGCAAATATGCTCTATGACAATGATAAGGCACACTGCCTGTCCATCAGTGAATGTCATGATGACATCCTTTCCCTCTCTTCGTCAGCATATGGGGCGATGCAAGTTCATACCTCTTTTGACCTACCTGTGTTTAGCCTGTGCGTGATAAAGCCCTGTCCAAAACAAATGCAAATGTGCATTCTGGATGCATGTGCGTGTTGAGTGAGGGAATGTCAATATGATCTGAAGGTTATATTGGTGTTAACTTTGAAGAGGCAATGTTGCTATTGTGCATAAGAAGAATTGTGCATTGTATTGCCAAAAAAAGAGCAGACTTAACTTTGAAGATAATTTTTTTTAATTTTTGGGATGTATAGTTGATTTATTTGCGCTTGTTGTTTCAGTACTGAGCCTGTTCATTGTGTTTGCGTGGTCTTGGGATTTTTTTTACTATGTTGTACACGCACACACACGCACACACACAAACAAGCATGACACAAACAATTAACCCCAAATTGCATTCTGTCTTATGTGAGACCATTCAGGTGACCAAGGTGACCGAATCTGCTTGAGGTGAGGGTAACCTAGCAACACAGGCCCAAACACCCAGCGCAGCACGCCCTCTGATGACTTCAGTCAGCAGATAAACGGATCCGGAAGGGGCAAACAATTGTTTTCTAACGAGGATCAAGGGAATAAAGCTCAGTTCCTAAACCAACCATCCTTCTGCTATATGCATCATCACATACGTTAACGCATAGGTAGTTAGGGGAGACGGGGGACGGTTGCAACGCTTTTTGCATTTCTCTCAGCTGTTCAGTGATTAATAGATTGTAGACCAACCAAAACTTGTATATATTCAACTTAAATCTGTCTTTTAAATAGCCCTACAATTTAAAGATGACATGTGAGTTGTAGTTCACTATATGGTTTTTGATTTGAAGGAATTAGGGGACAGATGCTACACAATCAGGGGATAGTTTTTTTCATTTATCATGGAATTCTAAAAATATGTATCGTTTCACAGTAATAGTTTAATAATATAGATTTATTTTGTAATATTTATCAAATTACAGTTGAATTTTAATTCAACCATTCGATCAAACCGATTTTTGGTTGTTTTTGCATAGAATTTAAGCCTACCTTGAGTCAATGAGCAGATGTAATTGCATTACTTGTGTATGATGAATGTGTATGTGTATTTGGTGAGCCATCTTGTTGTGCACCCTGCGATGATTGTGTTAAAAAATTATGTTGTGTGGTCTGTTATGGTATAGTCACTGAGATTGGTGCAACTGTCAGTTGTTAGCTATGACAGAACACCATGTGCCAGCAAGACACTGATCTTGAAACATGCTTACCATGTCATTCAGACATCAACATACAGAGATTCAAATGAATTAATAAATTCGAACAAGGTCAGAATTAACATTTCATAGGAAAGTTACATTCGTATATCAATTTCTTTTCGAAAAATAAATACGGCAGAATATGATTAAGGTGACTGCTGTCTTGTTGGTAAGAGTGTCTAGCTGATCACGTGCAGTGTGCGTGTCAATCTAGCATTCTAATTAGAGGAATATACATTGTTGCAATCATCCCTAGTCCACCCTATATTTTGACATTTATTATAAATCGTGAGTCTTCTTTTGTCGGCACTTCACAATTATTTAAAATTGTTGCGCTATGGTTCTGAAAGCAAAATTCTGTTCTCAATTGTAGCACTGTGGAACAAATATTTGTGGTAGATTTAATTAAGTTTTTAACATAAGTCAAAGCTGTTTGAGAGAGCATGGACCAGAAAAACGCATCGATTCAATAATGAACATTTCAAACGATGTTTTTGTTTTTAATTTTTATTTGAATGACTGCAATGACCTTCCGCCTACTGCTCTGAGCGCTTTGCTCTGTGCGCTTCCAAAATTTTCAGGTGAGGATTTTTCGACCTGGGTCGCCATCTAGTGGTTGGTATACGTAAATGCAGGGCTTCAACATGTCGATCGCGAGGAATACACACAAGTCTCTGAAGAAGCACAATATCGTGACATCTTTTTATCATCGAAGAGTAACTCACTCTTCAGGCTTGTGGGGAGATACAGTCAAAACAGTCTGCGGCGACATTCATAAATAAAATGAATATAAAAAAGATACAGAATTTGACAGCCAAAGGCCAGGAAATCCTCAATAGTACAATTGTGGTTCCCTAAGATGAGCTTATGCCTTGACCAGGGCAGCGAACTCTGCAGGAGAGAGAAAGAGAGGGAAAAAGAGAGAGAAAAAATCAGTCAGAAAAAAAAGCCTCATTGCACTCAGAATTAGTTTTTACAATGTAAGGGTGAGTTATTTGACCTATGTCATTTTATATTTTACAGAATATTATGCTGTTTTAACAAAGACAAAATACCCTGCTGTCGCCATCAGAGACCCCAATCCCAAAACATTTAAAGTGAATTGATTGGTTACCATCAACTCCGATCATGCCGTCACCGTCAGCATCCCCAGCCTTCAGGAAGGCCTTGGTCTCAGCGTCTGTCAGAGCTCTGGCGCCAGCAGAGAAGTTCTGGAGGAACAGCCTAAAGAAACACAACACCACAACAATGAGCTCGCCGGAAAACAACGCATGTATCCCTGGATATTTCAATTGCTTATCATTATTGAGGTTGCCAGCCATATCCTAGCTCAAGTTTCCCTGAAATGAGGTTTGAAATAACTTAAACTGCCAGATGTAACAAACACTTTCTTGAATAAAGTCCCATTAACTTAGTTCTATGTGTTATAAGTACAAACAGGTAGTAACCCTAAGGTCTCTTGATGCTGTATCTATTTCTAATGGGGCCACAGTGAACAAACAGAAAAAGAAGTCTCAAGTATGTCAGTCTCACTCGAGTTCATCCTCCTCAAATCAGTCAAATTGTATTCATTTCAGGTCAAGTTGTTGGGCAGAAAAAACGGTTCAAGTTCCTAACTAATGAGGAAGATTCCAAGTCTTACTTGAGCTCATCTTCCTCAATGAAGCCACTCTTGTCCTGGTCAATGACGTAGAAGGCTTTTTTCACATCATCAGCGGACTTGGCTGCCAAACCCACCTTGGCGAAGAACTCCTTGTGTTTGAAGGAGTCGGCAGCTAAGATGGAGAAAGAGAGAGAGAGGGAGAGATGGGTGGAGAGAGAGAGAGAGAGGGAGATGGGTGGAGAGAGAGAGAGAAGGAGTGGAGATCGCAGTGCACAGTTTTACCAAACCTTTTTACTAGCTAAGGCATAACCCAGTGTCTTCTGAGTACAACCAAACAAAGTCCCTTTACCTTTAGTTTTAAATTGAAACTACATTGACCCGCCTATTGCATATGCCTGACATTGTTGCTTCTTGTCGCACAATTGTGTTTAATACTGAGGTGCCAATCCATAACTGGTTTCCTGATCATAAGCTGG
>JAVQJS010004194.1:0-15418 GCA_036024795.1 Galaxias rostratus | reverse complement strand
CGGATATTGTAGGAGCACTCCATGGACAAGCTACTTTCTTTCATTTTTCAAAAGGGAAAGTTAGTTTTTCCTCACCTCCGAATTTATGCTCAGTTTCTTTTCGACTTGGCTGTGGTTTTCCCCGTTGTTATTCTCGGGGATGGGTGTGGACTCTCTTGGCGTTCCATTCTCCTCCACGTCTTGCTCATCCTCATTGTCCAATTCCTCGTAAGGTAAAGGGATGCCATCTGTGACATATTCTTTAAGGCATTTTATGTTGTGTTTTTTCAGCAGTTGCTCAGTGTCCAGGTCAACGACAATGAGTTCGAGTTTCCCCGCCGTGACCCGTATCCGTGACACTACTTCTTGATGGCTCTCGCTCTCCACGTTTTCCCCGTTTACAAACACAAGTCGGTCCCCCGCGCGGAGCCCAGAAGTTTCAGAAGGGCTATCTGGCTCAACTAACCGTATAAACTGCCCTGTCTTACCCTTCTCTCCGTGAAGGTGAAAACCGTATCCATTGTCCCCCTTTTCCAATATACACAGCCTTGGGCGAAGATATTCGCTTTTGCTTGGCATTGTACGGGTGATTTACCTCTCCGGCGGAACCTGTAGCTCGTGATTGTTCTCTCCCTTGAATAGAATGGAAACCTTTACAGGATGCTGAGTATAACTGGTACTGTGATCCGCCCTCTCGAAGAAAATCGTTCGACTACGCGCAGTTTGAGGTGGCGATAAGTTGTCACACGTAGTTCCCTTATCGCCAAAACTATTACAATCGTAGTACGGGCCCCGCTTTGGTCAATCCTTTTTTAAGACTTCCAAGTTAAGCCTACGTTGTTGTTTTTTGATGTACTCGAAGTAATAAATAAAAGTCCGTGACGTTTGACAACAAATGACCGCGGTGATAAACCAATCAGTTCTCCGCGACCAGAGGGAGGTGCATAGCCTTTGCTATTCTTCTGACATTGTTTTAGTTTGGTTTGGTTTAGTTTGCGCTGACAGTACAAATGTCTGTCGAACATATAAAGTTGACACTTTAAGTAAACATGGATTTTGAGCATTCAAACAAACAGGTGTAATGTTTGTTACAAACGCCCCCAGTCACTCTCAGTTTCATAATCTCTCTTTCGGTGACGCTTTCACACACAACCAGTGTTTCGGTTTGAAATTTGATCTTGGCAAGACCCTTAAAGTCTGAGCCTCGTGAGGGTTCTTACCTCCCCAACTCGGTTCCTGTGCCAGGTAGATTTGCAATGCTCAACGTGCAAGACTAGCTGCCAGACTGGGGCACTAATGAGTACCGTTTACATATCTCTGATCACCTACCACAGGACTTACTGCATGGCATACTTCAAATGGATTTAAAATTTAGAAATATTCCAAAACGTTTTGGCAATTTATATTAGATTAAAAAAAAGTTATGTTTTACAAGATCCTACACAGATATTGCCCCTAACAAGACCTTGCTGTGGCACCGTTTGTTAATTCGTTATTATAAATATGTACATGCCCAAATTAAACGAACATCAACACCCCCCATGCCACTTCCGATTAATGTGTTAATAAATAGGTTAGCTACTGCCCCAAGCAAACACTGTCTCCTAGTGGCTTGTTGACTCAAACACATCCATAAATACCCCAGTCCCTCTCCCAGTTCCCTTCTTCACAAAGACCATATACACAGTCATACAGACTGAAATCAACTAATAAAAAAAGCTCACATGTACATTACAAAATATAGATTTTTTTATATACGGAGATAACAAAGCACTTTTTATGGCACTTTGGGGTCGCGGTGACGCCTCAGTGGAGAGGGACAAATGTGACATCAAGCGATTTTAATGAGCAAACCTTCATCAATGAACGTTGTAATACAAAGACATGTCAACACAATGCAGTCTATGAAGAAACACGGCTCATCTACAGTAGACTATGACATCCAAGAGACTCTCTGCATGGAATGTTAGGGAGACTTCTCCACTCAAGAAGTGTAAGTGCATGGATGGCAGTTTAGAAGACAAATCAGAACACATGCCTTAGAATCAAACCTCAATAACCGTGACCTCAAATAATCATAATAATGCTGATTGGCCGCATGTACAAGCGGTATATTTACAAAATCGTATTAAAAAAATTAAAAATTAACCGAGGAATTGAGGTGAGACATCAACGTTGTAAGTATTTGATGGTGTGAACTGATACATATTTAGATTATTCTAGTTTCTGCAATAAACATAGGGTCTAAATTCGATTCAAGAAGTTTTTTTTTTTTTGACAAATTCCGGACAGCGTGGGAAATGATTGTAAGGCTAATAGGGTTTCATTACAAAATGCTACCACTTACCAAACATATACATAGAGTTCACCGAATAGGTATAATAAAATCTTATCTTGAACATCATAACAAAGACCACATATAATTCTAATAGTTCACATTTTCATTTTAGATCAAAGTTGGTGTTCAATCAAGGTCAGTTAGCCATAATCGGTTTGTCCTTCCAGGTTTGGGACCAGTGAGACTTTAGAGACTAGGCTTATTCCCTGTTTGACCTGTAATATGTATTCTGCCATTGCCTCTTTCCCGCTATTCATCTCTCCCTCCCATTTATTTGTTTCTCATTCTCTTGTTCCCTCCCTTCTTCATTCTCCTTAACATAACACACATGGTGGTTTTACTTTATTAGTTAACGCTCTCTCTCTCTCTCTCTCTCTCTCTCTCTCTCTCTCTCTCTCTCTCTCTCAATATGGGGTGATGGTCAGTCTACACAAAACCACAGCAGGTCGCCTTCTTCTTCTCAGACTCGATGTAGTCGTGGATCTTGAACTTGGGCTCGCTGGGGTGTTGTGCGGCTCTGTGCCTCAGTTCCCTAATGAGAGGGAGAACAGGAAGATGGGGGGTAGACGGAGCACAGCAGTTTGACGATGTTCAAAAGAGGAGAGGGAGGCAGGATGTGAAATGTATGTTCTTATGTGCTCAAGCTGTTCTTGTGCATGGCTGCGGCCATCTTGTTTAAATTGTTTCTCAGACTTACTTTGCAACAGCAAGGAAGGCCAACTCCACGTTGACTCCGGTCTTGGCACTGGTCTCCATGAAGGGGACTCCATACTCCTGGAATAAAAAAAATGGTTTAACACAACTTCATTATGATTAAGTCAAATTTACTTAAGCTTACGGAGCAATTCACATATTTTGATTTGATTAAATTTTTCAATCAATCAACCCATCCACCCACCCACCCATCCATCCATCCAGTCTGTGGTTGGATATAGATCTTATTACCTTGGCCAGCCTTTCCCCTTCCTCCCGCTTGATGACCCTTTCCGCCGCCATATCCGTCTGTGACAATAACAAAGACACACAGGAAGGTCACAGGTCGCAGAGACCCCCCAGCCATTACGTGCAGTCTAGTGCTGTGTGCTGTGCCGCTCGAAGGCGAACAGCGTCGGAATGATGAGACGTCCGCCGCGGCCGCAAAGGCGATGCCGTCTGGCCAGTCGTCATGCCCTTGGCTCAGGGAGACTAACGAGGTCCGTCCGGCTGCTCCTCTCGCTGCCTGGCCCTAACAGATGATCTTGGCAGGCTGGGGGGGGGGGGCAGCTAGGACCTGGAGGAGGGAGAGGCCATGCTGTGCCACCAGGGGGAGCTCTCGGACTCATTATCTCAGGGCTAGTTTGGTTCACTCCTGGGGCTAGAAGGGGATGTTGGGTTTTCAACCAGCACACAACAATCATTAACTTTTAGAAATGGTGGTCAAATTTTAGGTTAACCTTTGTGATGTCTTGATGGGGTTACAGTAACGCAATACTGCCCTGGCACTGGCAGGTAAACATCAGATTGTATGTGTATCACCAAGGATATACAACTTTACTTTAAAAAAATGCATACTCCCAACAACATATGTATTCATATAATATACATTTATAAAATGTAGATATGTCAGCATGCGGGTGCAAGTACAGAAGGTGATAAACTTGTGACGAGGAACTGCCCATATTTTCTACGCATCATAAACCAAGTCTTGCTTACCTTGTTGCCGAGCAACATGATGACCACATCCTTTTGAGCATACTCATGTATTTCTGTCAGCCAGGCCTTAAGAGTAGATAAACAGACAGGCAGGCAGCAAGAGAGAACGACAGTGAGGAAAAGAGATTACGAGAGAGAGAGAGAGAGAGAGAGAGAGAGAGAGAGAGAGAGAGATTCAGATTCAGTCTGGGGAATAAATCCACCTTTCAAGAAATGCCACTCTATAAAATTCAGATTTCACTTCCCCCTGTGGAGCTGCTTTGAGTGTGATTACCATTCTCAATTCAATCATTCCAAGTTTATCTCATCTGCCAGCCTTCACCTTACTTTTCCTCTCACTGAAGTTGGCTTAACAACAGAAGCTACTGATACAATCAAGTCATTTCCAACGAGCAATATAGTCTGTGACATTTTCAAAGCTTTGACACTTTGCATGTCAAAAGGCAGTGTGAACATTTCGTCTGAGGGGGGAGCTTATAAGCAGACGTGAGAGGACGCAGAAGGAGACCAAGATGGTGGTGGTGGGGGGGGGGGGGGGTATGAACAGTTAACAGTTCTCACCCTGATGTTGTCAAAAGATGACTTGCTAGTGATGTCATAGAGCAGCAGAAGAGCTGAGAAGGAAATGCAGAGAGAGGTTGTTGTTACACACTTTTAACCTTTGCTCTACATATCGTGTAACATGCAAACAAACGGACACCCCTGTCCAACGCTTTTAAGCTACAGTAGACATGCACGCACACACACACACACACACACACACACACACACACACACACACACACACACACCAGGAAGCGTTTGTGTGTAAATCTTAGGTTACCCTGGGCGTCTCTGTAGTAGGCGTGTGTAACGCTGCGGAATCTCTCCTGGCCTGCAGTATCCCAGATCTAAAGAGCAGGCAACAGACATACACAGTATGTTACACCAGGAATAACGTTGACTTTCAGCAGTCCGTAGACGTTGCACACCCTGTGTGTCCATGACCGTTTTGAGAAAATGGCTCACAAAAGAATGCTCAGCAGTATATACTTTGATCTAGCTTTAACGTAAAGACCAGTCCACATATGGCAGGGACTTGGCTGTACCCTCATAGCCCTAATGCTTGCATCTCCCAATCACAGGATAGGATACCAGCCATGTTGTTTGACAAGCTCTTCCCACTGCATGCCAGTGATGGCCATAATGTAATGACACTAAAACAGTAAAGGTTTGGAATGAATTTTACAGTTGGCTGGGGTGGGGGGTGGGGTCAGTCACATTACCTGGAGTTTCACTTTCAAGTTGTCCACACCCACCACCTTATTCTGCGTAGGGAAAGCAAAAGTTGATGAGCATTTTAATTGCGTTTTAGAATTTGCCTTAGAAAGGACAAACACCGAACCATATGTTTTAGATAGCGACACACAGTTTAAAAAAAGGAAACGGGAGCACAAGCTAAGTGGCGAGGCCCACGATAAGACTTGAAAGGGCCAAAACACAGTGTGAGGCATGCAGACCACGAAACATAAGACAGGCATCAAAAGCTGGCAGAGGAAGCCATTTTCAACACCCACACAACAAGCGGGGTCTTAGGATGATTCTTAATTACACAATACGAAGGAAGACGACGGGCAAAATAGCAGCCTACTCCCCCGTTAATTTCCTGTAGCCATCAGGGAGGCCATGTGATTTCCTGTACTGTAATTATTGGTCGAAAATAGTGATAGGAAAGCGTGTGTTAAAAATAGGCAGGGCATTTGAGTGATGGGAGGACGAGAGGAAATAGGCCTGTTGTCAAGATGTTCTTTTTATGTGTATTGACAGAGAAACCAAACCAGGCAAGCGCCTAAAAATCAAAGCCATCTAAACATATTATCAAGACAATCAAAATGCTGTGGCCTACGTGGGAGTGTGGCCCACCTATGGGTAACGAAGCCACAACCTAGATCATTAAGTCAATTGGCATGGAACAACTGCTCCATATCACTTCCTCAATCAGTCATGACGCGCCTGCAGACGATTGTTTGTGACTTAAATGCTCTCTCTTTACATGCACACACAAGAGACCCGCACGCACACAGAGAAAAACATATTTAACAAAAGCCCACATGCACTGAGAAAGTCTCAAAAAAAAAAAAGACTCTCGGAAGCACACTCGTTCTTCCGAGGCTGACGCTGGCGGTCGGTACATGCCGAGCGCTCCACCTTGGCAGAACGCGCGCGCGGTCCAAGGCCAACCCCTGCACATTAGTTGCCATGGGTTTCCATTTTTCCCCCTCCAATTATGACATCAGAGGAAGTAGCAGACGGCTGTGCCTCTGACACGCCTCTGTGCTGAGTAACTGCTACAAGGAAGCGTGACCAAATATAGTTCTGCCATGTTGAGCCAGTCACACCAGCAGCATCTCCAGTCAGAAGGTATTGACAGGCACAGCTTGTGACGCCGCCTCCAACATCACGTTGACTGAAGTCTCCCCTAATCCCCCTTTTGTTCCCCCTCACCAAAGCAAACCGGGGGAAGCGAACGTGTCTCTGTCTGACAGCCAGCTCCGTGTTCATGCAATGGACCTTTATGTAATTCATAAAAATGTTCAACGTCTACATACTGCAGTGAACTATCTATGGGGAAATCCTTGGTATTAATCAGAAAGAAAGGTACATTCTAGCGTGGACAAAGTAGCCGTATCTTAACTTCCACTTCTATCTGTCCGTCTGTCAGCCATCGAACCCTCTAATGTCCACTCACAAACACAGCAAATGGCAAAAGTCCCTTCGGCCTAATGCAAGACCATTTCCTCCACAAAACCACCTCTACGTTGCCAGCCATTAGTTAATGTGTTTCGCAGAAGGGTAAACAGATGGGTCATAGCTGGTCAACCACTTAAACCTCACACAGTATGCACTCTTATTTTCCTTGTAGAGTGAGAAGCAGGGCTGCCTGGACCCCTTCAGGGAGTGCGGTTTGTTTATGTGACCCCCACGCAGACTGAAGATCATTTAGCACACGGTGTGTGTGTATGTGTGTGTGTATATATATATATATATATATATATATATATAAATAAACATATGTTTGTGTATACATACTATGAGTGTGTCAAGGTACTGTGTGTGTGTGTGTGTGTGTGTGTGTGCGTTGGACAGCTCCACCAGGCTCCTACAGGGAAGCGCTGGCTCTCACGGGGAGACGGGGACGTGGGTTGGCATGAGCCGAGCTGTTTACGAAGCCGCCCTCCACCAGGCCCCGCAGCACAAGCGGCGACCGCGACCGCTCGGCGAGACGGGCGTGCACGCTCTGCTCCGTCATCCCGGCCACGTCGCGCCCTTCTCATAGGGGCCGTGAGGGCCGCGTGAAGAGGGTCATAAACACACTCAGTCCTTTGCAACAACAGAAAACACAAAGGGAGTCGGTGGTTCACTTGAAATTCAACAGGTTCACTTTGGGACAATGGAGACTGTGGACAGGTGGATGTCCGGATGTTTCCATCGTGGAGAGGAGCCAATGAAGGAACGCAAAGGAGCCTAGGTAACGAGGCGAGGAGGTGACCATCCCCCCCCTCCCCCACACCACACACACACACACACACACACACACACACACACACACACACACACACACACACTCACACACACACAGTCGGCCCCCAGCCCACAGCATCTCTCACCCTAAAGTCTATTCCCACGGTGGCTATGAAGTTGCCGCCCAGAAAGGCCCCGTCTTTAAAGCGCACCAGGAGGCACGTCTTCCCCACGGCGGAGTCTCCCAGCAGCATCACCTAGAATGGGGGGGGGGCACCGCGGCCGTAGAGGGAATGGGGGAGGTCAAAGGTTACAGCTTAACCAAAAGACAGACAAGGTGACACGTGAGATGGTACTCTGTCGTCAAAGCCATGGGCTAATTTTCTATTGCAAGTTAGGTCAGTTGTGTTGAATGTTTGGATTGTCAAAGTCACAACTTAGTGCTTGGTGATGTTAAAGTAAGAGGAAGTAAACCGTCTTGCACAATCGAAGCTGCTTTTGCAAGAACACAACAGCATTCCCATCAAATGATAACATTGCACAATGCAGCCAGCAGCTACTTAGAATGCTGTAGATACAATCTTAGAGTGATTGCAGCTAAGTAAATGCACAAGTGCTCAATGCAGATGATTACAGTCACCTATAAGTCTCAACAAAACAAAAGATTGGAAACCACTGTTTCTGCACTCCTGTCTCCTCCTCTAAAAATGAATACCAGTTTCATGCAAACCTAGCAAGCTGCAATTATTACTTTTTGAAGATGCATTTGCCTTTTCGAACCAACATTCTAACAAGACACTATGCAAACCAATTTCACTACGCCTACACTGAATAACTAAATGTTATTACCAGCTGGATATGTTATTTTAATGACCAGCTCAGAAAGAGTATTTGCCATCTTTTAAATTAAACAGTTAACTTGGACCAGACAGGCTGGCACACATAGGTACTTTAAAATCCACATAGAGGGTTGGCAAAGTCTAACAAATTCTCCCTCAGCAAATGGGTGGGACAACATAAAGATGCATTTAGTGTGATAACTACTTCCAATTAATCAAACAAATTCCACAAGGGAGTCTGGGCGTTCTCGTTGTGGTATCTATGTATTTTTCAAAAGAAAGAAATTGTCTGTAACATACTGGCTATATCATAACAATGCAGGAGTTAAGCTTGTCCCTGCTGAGAATGATAGTCTCACCTATCATGGAAGGCTATAAATAATGACAGTCGATGTATAACAGTCTGAATGATGTTGTTGTGAGGCCGGTCTAGGCTCCCGTCCATTGATGAACACCTGTTTCACCAGGTCTTTGCAATTAGGCTACACCTGCCCACGAACACAACCAAAACACACGATCAAACCTAGAAGACGTAAAAGATAAATACACACCTTGAAAGCAACATCAAAATATTCGTTAACAGATGCGCATCTTTCCAACATATATTTTGATGTTCCATTTTTTGTCTGTTGATCCGTCAACGATGTCTTTCTCCCAGACATCGCAATGACCAAGATTGACTGTTTCACCAAACCTGAGGTTTCTTTCTAAGATCTGTCAGAGTGAGCGCGCTATGTGTGATGTCCGTGACTCAATCCCAGTCACAGCAAGCGTTGGGTCCGTCAGTTTTCATATTTGTTTCCAAAAAATTTAAGGCATTGAAAAATGTATTTTGTGATCGACTGATAACAATAGTTCAGATCAAACCTCCCAATCTAAATTTGTTAGCTGCACGGTTGCATATCAGTCAAGGAAAAACGACAAATAGGCGGAAACATTTGTGTAGAACAGTTGATCCTCATCCTCTCACGCTTAGGCAGAAAATGAACCCTTCAAGGACGTCGCCCTTGTCATATTGGTCCATTGACAATAATAACTGTAGGCTGTCTTAGACATTCAGAAGAACAGTATATTCCTTTGACGTTTGAAAAAAAAAATCTTATATCCAAGAGGGTCAATCTTTCTTCAGTCAAGGCGCGGTAATGGAATGATTCATTCGCCACAGGTGGTAGGCTACTAAACTCTAGATAGTTCAACCAAAGCAACTGACTCATTTTCAAGAACGGTCAACTGACTGAATTTCACTCAACCAAATGGTGTGAACGGTGGATTGTCTTGACGCCTTATTTTTCCTTCCAAAACACAATTTTTTGTTGGATATAATCCAAATATGTCGGTTATATTTATCCCCGAAACTGCTTGCTTTCATTTGAAATTAACTTCCATTGTATACACCGTAGCCTTCTGCGTTCATTGTCCTTTCTTTCATTACAAAAGATTCTATACGTTATATATCTATAACGGTCTGCGTGGACACAAAACAATTCCTATTTCCTCCTCCTATTAAGTTAGCATGAAATATGGGTCTACAATTTAAATGGATCCATGAAGATCCTCTTCAAGTATGATGTGGATTTCCTTATTTACCGAGACTATGTCTCCCTCCAGTGTTCAAGATCCGATGGGCCATAATTGATAATGACCATCCTCATCGACGTCCACAACTAGTAATATTTTAGCATCTATACTCAGGTTTGAAATTAGCTTGATAACACATAATCTATCATATAATTCTGTTTGTGTGATGCTGTGGACTGTGTCTGTGTAGACAGTCATCTGTGAGACATAAGTATGAAAATGAAGACTTTACAACAACCGTTGTAAACGATCCAGCTAACATGAGTATTGGTTGTTATCTGTCAAACCATTTACTCATAAATGCATTGATGGGAATCAGCCACAGCCAATTAGGGTCACAAAATGCTTGAGTTGTATCAAATGCAAAACCACAGACATACAGCAAACATTTGATCGAGTTGATATATTTGTGATTCTCTCCATCCTCATTCGGGCGAATAAATCTATCTTGCTCAGTAATTTCTCTTACTGCACAGAGCAAATAGGTTTACAATGATAAGATCTGCTTCTGCATCGGCACCACATTTTATTCTCTGTGCCTGACATTATTACCTGCTTTTCTCTTGTTCACTCACTTGCACCGAGGTTCCCTTTTGCTTCATACTGTACAACACCCTTGTCAACAATCAGCCGCATTTGCTTTGGGTGCTTTCCTCCCAGTAATCTAATCATAGCAATGGCTTCGTTAGCCGTAATCATTTCCCCACTCCCAGACCACCCCCTCCCCCTCACACACTGAGTGCTAAAGATCATCATGATTGCCCCCGGACACAGCGAGACAGAACTGGTCTCCCAGGAAGGAGTTGAGGGACCGTGGGAGGATGCCACCCTCATCATTGTCATCCTCAATCTATTGAGACCAAAAAAAGGGTAGTGGTGGGGGTGGGGTGGGGTATCTTTCATGGTCGACCATGGCAACCGGGCCTACGTGGATGGCGTCATTGGAACACGGGATGGCGGCTCTGTGTCTTTGTTGACATACGACACACACAACAGGGCCCAGGGAGGGAGGAAGGAAAATCACATCGATGTGAGGGAGGAGAGCGGTGACGGATTCCTCCAATAAAAAGAAAAAGGAACACGTGAGTGAAGGAGGAAGTGAGAGAAGAGGAGGATCGCAGTAAAAGGAAAAGGGTCTCCGTGCGCTTGTGGACCTGGAACTCCACGGGGCACTCACTGTGAAGCCGATGCCCACGGTGGCTGTGAAGGAGCCGGTGAGGAATTTGCCCTGGTCATACTGGACTAGTAGAGAGGTCTTCCCCACTCCACTGTCTCCCACCAGAATGGTCTGAGGAGAGAGAGAGAGAGAGATGGGAGGGATAGGGAGAAAGAGATGGAGAATGTAATGTGACAAATATAGCTACCCGCTGCCGGCCTGCCTGCCTGCCAGCCGCCTCTAGGCCAGTCGTCGGCGCTGCCTGCGTGGGTGTAAAGTGTAGGTTACTATACAGCGTGCCTCTGCTGCTGCTCATGCCTCCGCGGCCCGTCTGAAGGAAAGTCTGATGTGTCGTGGTGGAATTGGACAAATGGTGGGCGGGAAAATCGCTTGACGAGAGGGAGGGAGAGAGGGAGGGTGGAGCGCAGGCAGCAGGGACTTGGGCCTGGTAAGGGGAGCAGTGTTGGCTGTAGGCTGAGCGTGGCTGTCTAGATCCAAGGAGGATGTGCTCTGTGGCCCCAAGGGCAGCACTAGCTGATCTGTCCTAGCCCACTCATTTAGAAGAAGATATTGCACCATGACATATGATCTCTTTCACTCCCACACACACACACACACACACACCCACACAAACCAGTATATCTGTTGCTCACGTTCTCTTTCTCTTTATTTCACCCTTTGAAATCGACACAATACCACAAAGACACCACAACAAACAGCATGCAGATGTAAGGTGATGCAGCAGCCATATCATGTAATCAAGGGTCCCGTGTCATTTCAACAGGGATCCACTGATCCGAGGACAGTGAGCCGGACGTGGGCGTCGGCTGGCTTTGTCGTCATGGTTATCTCCCCGGCGGCTGATGCTGTCGACATGGGGGCACTTTGGCATCTACTCGCCATGCCTTTTTTTTGTTTTTGACATTTATCACCCGCAGAGCAGGCAGCCCCTCTGACCCCCTCTTATCTCCCCCGTCTCAAAGAGGCATACTCCGAAAAAGTTTAACTTAATCACCGGGCAATCTGCAGCTTTTCTCATTTCCTCCTTTGAACAAAAAAAGCACTTAGTTTAATTTGTCGTTACGTCCGTCTCCCCTCGTCCCCGAACACCCCAACCCCCCCTCTGATGTGGTGTCGCAAAGTTCCTCAAAGCAAACCCAGCTGAACTTGTCTCCGTGGTGACAAAGAGCCGGGCCGTGTCTGGTCAGGAGTGCTGACGATCAGTGACGACCTTTACAAGCCAGAAGGGAGGGATTTAAAGGACCACTTCTACTAACAACAGCTGACCTTTGCCAAAAAAAGAAGAAAAAAAAGAAACCTGTGTTCAAAGCCCTTCGAACAGACAAACCTGGAACATGGTGTAATTTATGAGGATGTCTTCACATTTGCTATTTTTAACCGCTCCCACTGCAGTGTTTATAGGGAGGTTGAAAGAAAAAAAAGAAAAAAAAAAACAGAGCCGGTGGAGAAAAGCACACGGTGTCGACGTCTCTGCCACAGTCGCTCTGCCGTCGTACCGTCTTGGATGAGTCACAGATTGCGGGACCCATGCTGGGTGCTGTGTAGGGATGGTTGGGCCCACCTCAGGCCTTGTGTCAACCCAACCCTTATCAATACTTTATCGCCTCCCTCATCCAACATTGACGTCGGCATGTAAAGGGCTCATGGCTAAACTTTGTGGAGAAGGTAGGGGGGCAGGGATTTTGTTTTATCGGGCAGGGTGCGTCACATAGCCAGGGGAAAGAAGAGGAGGAATGGAAGCAGCCACAGCGGTCTGGAACGGAGAGATGCCGTTTCCATGACAATGCGAGAAATTGTCAATTTTCTTTTTTTTCTTCTTCTTTTGCCAGCGTCAACGTCCCCTCCTGGATTGTTCTGTTCATTAAACACTGACGCAGCCTTTTCAAGTGTCTCATAATTGTCTTATTTCCTATGCAGCCACAGCGAGAGGCAGACAGTGCCTCGCGTGACTTCACCTAGTAAAGGGAAACCTTCAGTCTCTGGCTTCTGTCTAGCAAAGCAGATGGTTGCAGTTTCCTTCTCTCAATGAGAATGTAGCCCCAGGGATGTCCTAGACAGCCGCTGACTTCTGATGAGTCATTACTGCGTTGTTTGTTGAAGTAATATAGAGGCTAATAGCTACCGTTCTTCAGCGTAGTAAGTGGACATAATATCAGTTTCCCCACTTGCAAGGATATTTTAATATATTTGCAGACCCTTTGAAAGAGCGACATGGTAGTAGACGTGTAAGTGGCAGACCACGAGGAGCTATCCAGTGCTAGTGTACAAAGAGTGGAAATGAAAGCCTCAATCATATCCACCAGTGTTTGTATCGTCTTCACTCACGCGTTTAGCTGCCATTTACATGGCTGAAAACACAGATGTCGTCGTAAACGTATTTTGAAACAGCGAGAGACTTAACCTGTCCCCAGATTCATTCCTTTTTCATGCTATTTCCTTCCACTAACTTCCACCACACGCACACATTCTTCCTGGCACAAGCAAGCATCCATTAAAAATGCAAATTCCTCATAACATTTCAGAAAATAACAGGGACAGGAAGTCCTTGTAATCCCCCCAAAGCTCACCTGACCCGTACATTACAGAATGTACCAAGAGGGCAGGTGTGTAAATGTATGCAGTTACGAAACAGAATCGGTGAGAGAAACGTCTAGTGTACACGCTTATGTTATTGTACTGTTTCAAATCAGGGATTAAGAGGATTACAGTTAGGAATACCAATGATGTGCTGGTTCCCATTGCCATCGTAGCATTTTCCGTGTCTCTTTAGTGACACCCTTAATTTCCATACTCATCTAGTATTCTTATGATATTTTTATATTATATTATATCAAACAAAACAGCAAATTCTGTTGATGCTTGACATCTAGTGTACCTAGAGGATCTTGGTGAATTACATACCAAACATTTTCAGCGTCTTTGAGTGTTTTGAAAAGCGCTTTATAAGTATAATGTATAATTATTATTATTATTATTATACCCCTAAGGTTTTGGCAGCAAAAACTTAAGATTGAAGTGCATATGAGCTCAATGGAGATACTGGTGTGGGCATAATAGTAAAAGCTTAATCCAAAGCCTAAAATGTTTATCTTCATCTTTGCAGAGAAGCAATTAAAAAAGACTGGCAAAATGAAAAAGTGCATTTCTAAACCCACACACTCCAAGCATATTTAACAAATGGCAAATAGCTAATTGATCAACTAAACACATAAAACATTAAACATACCACAAGAAAACAATACACAAACACAATATAAAACTAATTAAAAGTGATAGTAAAGTAGTTACCTTGTGCATTAGGTCTTCATCATAAGGGAACACGGTTGAGGATGGGGTCTGTGCGTCCTCGGTGTCGGTGTCCACTGCAGATGACCCGTAGGCACTGTCTGAGTACACCGTTTCACCATGATCAATAAACTCCATTTCAGCAGTGAACTCCATTTCTGGTATTACCTCCATATTTTATAAAATGTGTCTTATGTTAGTGGACGAGTTTTTAACAGGTTGCACAACTTTTGTTGTCCTCTGATGTCGCTCCCTATCGCTTCCCACCACTCTAAATCCTGACGCTCCCTGTCTGTTGTGTACAGTCAACTCGCGATTCTTTCATATTTCAAAACCCATCCTGCTCTTATCGGAATGCAGCTACCTAGGGAATTATATCTACTAGGCAGAGTAGAATTCATAGCGTTAGCGCACCGGGTAAAAACTAGTATGGTGATATAGGCTAGTATTTATTAACTATAGTTTTAAGGTAATAATGAATCAATGCAACCGTGATGAAAAATACTCAGCACCCTGAAGTGTTTTAATTCGACTTTCCGTTTTCTCTTTTGGACTAAAAATGTTGCTGACTATAAAGAAAATACGTTCCTTCGTCCTATAAAATATTAAATAAATATAATGATGACTAACTTATAAAAGACAAACAATAGAGATTACTGAGGCAAATATTAAGTTTGAACTAGGCTAAGCAGACCAAATTTAATGGTGTGGGATAGTGAAAAACAAAGTGCCAGTACTTCACTTCCACTGAAATTCACAGCAATCTCGTTGCGTCCAATTCCACATCTGGGCATGTATAATTCAGTACAAAACAGGAAAATAATTTACAACAACATCGCTTATGATAATTTAATATTTGTTTTATTGAGCCACCAGTCAACATGTCTTGTCATGTCAGCTTTACCGGAGGTGTCATGCGAAATAGTGTCCGGCTGCAAAAATGTGTCCGGCTTGCGCCAGGCACGCGTCTGGCTCGTGTCACAATGTTAAACGTTGCTACATTTCGTTTCGCGGGCTAAAGGGCTCGCG
>JAVQJS010004190.1:0-10937 GCA_036024795.1 Galaxias rostratus | reverse complement strand
ACACACACACACACAAACATCAAGACGTTACAGTATGAACCACAAGTAAAATGTTTGCATGTATGTCCATGTAAGGCAAACACAAGTACATACCCTAGTATGTGTGTGTGTGTGTGTGTGTGTGTGTGTGTGTGTGTGTGTGTGTATGTGAGTGTGTGCATGTTTTTTTCTCTTAGTGATACTCACCCCAGTCTTCATAAATGACCTCTTCCTCCTCTAGGTCTGGATTACTGGGGTTGGGGAAAGCTGCAATCCATCGGTGCAGATCAGACCTAAAACAGTTCAAGGTCATAGAGTCAATCACAAAATAGTTCTACTTTTCTTTTTTTTTTTACACTCCTAGACACAAAGACCCAGCAACTTACTGAGATGGGGCTTTGATCAGTCTCTCCATCATGCGCCCCTGGTGATTCTCCAGCATGGTGAGGCAGAAGCAGTGTTCGTTGGCGGGGCTGGTCGACGACGCGTCGTACGCCTGAACCTGGACCAGCGAGCGGTGGGCGTGATCCAACACCACAAAACGCTCCGCACTGGAAATCACATCACACCGTTCACGTCACTCTGTTAGTTTTTTTTTCCCTCAAATGTATGTTTTATTAATACGGGCTTTGTTTGTTGTCTGAGATTTGTTCTCTGAAGATTCAAAAAGCCTTATAGTAAACATAAGCTGGTTTTTGTTCTCTAAATTAAGGAAAGATAAAGGTGTTCTTTACAATTATATAGCTTACATGCTAAATATTTGCAACCTGCTGTTAGATTAATTTAGCCTTTTTTTAAAGCCCATATCACATAGGCTGTTTAAAATCTAAAGACTAGCCAGACACGGTATCGAGACTGATATACTCACCCTTTCTTGCTGGCAATGATGAGGAGGTCATTGAACAGGAAGAGGAGGACTGGAACAAACTTCCCTCTCGTGTTAAAGAGGGTTCCTCCTTTTGACAGCTCCATCAGCTCACCTTTCTTTTCCAAAAACCTGGTCTGGGAGATAATCGGGATGGCCTGGAGAGCGAGCGAGCACGGGAAGAGTGGGGAAGACAGAGGATAGAGGCGGGTTGGATGAAATAAAGAAATAAATATTAGGTGTAAGAGGGTATTACTGAGCTTGAGGGGAAAGGAAAATGATGTTGCTATAACATGAGTACAAAGGAAGCAGGATTTCAGAGGATAGTCTGGCCTGCCATGTGTGCATGGTCAGTGCATGGTCACCTTGAGTTTGTCAAACTCCAGCGTCTTCGAAAGGTGGATCAGCTCCTCCACCTGCTTCATCTTCCCCACCTGGGTGTTGCACTCGTTGATGATCTGATGAGTGGGTAAGCAGAATAAATACAAAATATATGTCTATATATTCCAACAAAGAGAATTATTATCATTTTTGGCTTTCCCACACTCACAATGAAAATAAATCCCCTTCCTGTCATAACCAGTAATGTGTTTTCTGCCAAACGAGCACTCCCTTCTTGGGTAACACTCTGGAAATAAGTAACTTAGCTGCTCTACCTCATATTGTCATTGGCCACACAGACACCACGGATCGCTATCTCTTGGCACTAGTTCAGTAGGAACTCTTTCAGCCACACAATATCCCAGGAAAACCACGTCACACTTGAAAACTAAAGAGAGGAACTGCGTGAAAGGCGGATGGCTTGAGGACAAGAGAGCCGTTACCTTAGAAACCGAGTCCAAGGCCTTGGAAGCAGTCTGCTCTTCCTTTGTGCCCTCCTGGGTTCTTTTCAGGATGTTCTAAAGGATCAACAAGAATCTGCTATTATTACACACAGCGAACAGCATGTGAATATTAATAAATACGGAAGGGACACTTTGGCATGAAGCCCAAAGAACAAAGAGATGCATGTTTGCATCAAACGACTAAGACAAATCGGAATGAGGATATTCCAGAAACCACAATGCCAAACATTTGGGAGGTACTCCGAATTGAATACCTTTATTTGTTCTGAAGATAAAATAAAAATGTTGTTTGTCTATTGCATCATGAATATGAATGAAATGACATTCTTAGCGCGTTTAGAAATGTTGCTTGCAAAGATTAACAACCCAGTTTTAGTTGAGTCACTGCTCACTATTCACTCGTGCCAGCGTCTGCTTAAGGCTGGTCACTCTGCCAATGGATTCCCCTTTCCCCACGATGCAATTGTTCTGCTACCTCATACGTCACAATTTCACAGTTGCTAAAATCACCTCGATGAGCATCTTGATGCGTGTGATGCGCTGGAAGGGCAGCAGCAGGAACGACATGAAGGGCAAACGTTGGCACCGCGGAGATTCCTGAAGTCGAGTGATGACCGTGGCAAACTGGACGTTGTTTTTCCTATCGGAACAACCCCACGCCCCCTCACAGTCATAACACCATACACATCCCCCCCATTTTATTTTGGAAAGTGTGAGACACTTATCTAATAGCTGTTCTTGAGGTGGAGGCTGTTGCTTACATGAGGGAGGTGTAGGTCTTCTCCTGGTAGATCTGGTTCCGGACGTAGTCGATGTAGGCGGGGAAGTTGTGCTGCGCGTGGTAGTGGATGATGTCATTGATGTCGGAGAACACCAGGCCCTCGTCCATACGGTCCTCCAGGTCCTTCAGGAACCTGATGGGGGTCAAATAGGAGGCTCCTAAATGAATGGGTTTCCGTGGGAATACAGGATAGTCTCTGGATATGTCTTAGTTTCCCAATAGCCTGATAAAGCACAAATTCTTCGATCCCTGTGGTGACCCAATTGGGAGACTGGAAATAAAAACTAAAGTCAGCCTGTACAACCCATTGAAGATGATGAAGGCGTATGATAATGCCATCTTTGTGGATGGAATTGGCTAGGGAGGAAAAGTGTCTGGTTTGGCAAATCTTTTACGTGAAACTAAACAAGCGGACATGATCCAAAGCTGTGCCTCGTGTCCTTCCTCTCTCTTCTCCTTCCGTCATTTCCGCCCTCACCTCTCGCTGACCTCCCGGACGCGCAGGATGTTGGAGAAGAGGGTCTTCCTCTCGCGGATGATCATGGTGTCCTCCAGGTCGCGGCTGGGCAGGAAGTGCTCGGTGAGGACGCGGAGGGAGCGTAGGTACGACGCCTCGGACGTCAACACCTCAAACATGCTCTGAGGGGAGACGGCGGGAGAAAGGGGAGGGGGAAGATGGTCTACTTCAAGGGGTATGGCACAATGAAAATGGGAAATCTGTGTGACAGTAAGTAAACCCCATTTTTGTATTAAAAAAACAACTAAACCGAACTCTGATATTAAGTTTATTCTAAATTCCATTAGACTTATCCCAATTAAATTCTTCTTCGTCAAATACACATCCAAAAATGTTCTTTTCCCAGCTATCTCATTAGTGTCCTACTTCCTCTTTCTCTTCCTCTTCCTCCTCCTCCTCACCTCCTGGTATTTGCACTGCTCCGATGTCAGTGTTTCCAGCACGCCGCTGTCCCGTACATGCGGCAGGTCCTGCCACAGTGTGCTCTGGCCAGGCGTTAGGGGTGCCACTGTGCCCAGACTGGCCGTAGTGCCTCGCCGGGGTCCAGAGTCCATGGGGTAGTCGGCGCTCGTCTTGCTGATGTTGCGGCACACCGTCTGGCGACGGATCTCCTTGGTGATGACGGTGGCACGGTAGGTCTGGTACAAGGGCTCTGGAGGGTACAGGAGACACAGTTTGTTAAGTTATACAAGTCCCTCGCATAGACACATCTCAATACCTCTATATAGGAAATAACTCATGTAGCTTGATCTAAACTCAGTGAGACACATTCAAACAAGGACAGCACAGGTGTATAATATGTTACTGCTGGCTTAACCAATTAAAACAACAGACATTATTTTTGTTTTGGTTTGGCAGTTTCAATGGTATCAGAGGACCATACCATCCTGCAGCCTGGACTCCCAGTCCAAAGAGTTCCCCTTCCTGGATAAGGTAACATGCTCGCTGGAAGAAAATAAGTAAATGATCAATTTCTTGTAAAATGCCAGGCAGCAACAGCCTGCAGACTTGTGCAAGATAGCAACACTAAATTAAATGATATTTTATGTCAGGCGCAAAACAATTATGATACGAAAGTAAGTAATAGTAATCAAAATAAAAACTTAAACATACAACTCGTCATCGGTGTGCTCTTCCTCATCTTCTTCTTGTGCACCATTCCGTTCTTGTTCTACACACAGACATTATTTAGATCCCCACTCATTTGTAACGTCGAGACATTTGAAAGGTTTAAGATGAAGGCTAGCTAGCTTCAATGTGACAGCCCTGACTCACCTTTCGGTTGGGTGAGGGACTGAACGGAGATGATGCTGAGCCTCTTGCTGTCCTTGGGTCGTGGAGGAGGAGCTCGCTGGGGGGTCAGCGGACTGGCGGAGTGGCTCTTGGGGGAGGAGAGCCGCAGCGCGCGCCACTCCTCGGCAGTGGGCTGCGGCAGGGGGATCCCCCCACGGTGCACGGGCGTGAGGTTGGAGAGGCTTTTACACTTCTCCTGGCCGACCGGCATCCGAGGAGGAATGGCAGGCGGGGAGTCCGGAGGACATGAATTAGCCATGTCGGAATCCGACTGGAACTCCAAGGAGGGGTCGGAGCTGCTAGAGGACAGCTTTGCACGCCGAGCAGACTTTAGGACCTTGATAAGAGGCACCTCCAGCTCCTGACATTTTGGGGTGGTCTTTTTGGTCGTGGGCTCCAGCACCAACAGGGTGGCTTCATAAATAGAGTCCTCCTCCTCGCTTGGGCGTGCTCGGAAATCCGGAGACTGTGTGCGTTTGGGGGGGATCGGGGGAGACTGAGGGTGTTTACTCAGGACAGCGGTCAAGACCACATGCGGCCCGGGGTCCGACCGTCTCCTGTTCCCCTCAGCCATGATACCATCCAAAATATGGTGGAACTTTGACTTATTAGTTACCTCTATGGCTTCTTCCTTCTCGTCCCCATCGGAAGAGCCACTCTCCCCCTCCTCCACCCAGACCTCAAATTCCCCTTCCCCCTCCTCGAGTCCGCTCTCTTCCCCCTCGTCCTCTTCCTCCCCGACGGGTACCCACACCAGCCTCATGCCAGGCCTCTGGAGGTGACACACACAGGCACAGTCTCTGTCGCAGCACGGGTTAGTGAGCTTATTGGGACCGTGCTCGCCCCCAGCCGCCTCTGATCGCCCGTTCTGCCGGAGGTCCACCTCCTTTCCATCTGGGGCTGGAGAGAAAGGCCACAACATGAGAAGTTAAAGCGATAATTCGGCAACAAAAAAAGTTTAGGCTTTGTACTAGCTAGATTGTTAAATCAGCATATGTGGACGTGTCAAAGTCCGTTAGTGTTAAGTGTTTCTAAATGTGAACAACAGTTTAAGATTCTCAGGACGCAATTACAATATTGCCTCAAGGATTTACTGAACTGTAAGGTAAACACGTGTAAAAGCAAGCGTCCATTCAACAAAGGCGGGGCTAAGCCTCCCCTATTCCATGTGTTGCTTTGTAGAGGTTAACAAGTTTTTTAGAGCTGTTCAACTAGAAGTAGGAATCTAACATGAATTATTTATTCATACAGAGATGTTTTAAGATCCATTTAAATATGGCCATTCCACTGGGTTTCTGTAAAAGTTGTGTGTCCTAAAGACCAAAAGGATTTTTATGTAAAAAACAAAATCCACTACTATTAAAGAAGGTAATTCATAACTAGGTTAGTCAAATTACATTGACGTACTTCTTTAAGTTGCAAAAACATTATAACCAATAGTTTTTGTATATTTAATGGGCCTTGACCAGCTGCAAAAATGTAAGCGTTCTCAAACATGGTTTGAATGGTTTTCTATTTGCGGCAGCTGTTAATCACATTCTGCCATTTCTCTTCATACTCATGTCGAACACACGTTACTGTGTTTACAGTGGAAGTACTAGAAGTGGTGGAACCTGTTTGGAACTGAATCACATGACCCAACCCCACAAGTCTAGCTCAGTGTCTGTGGGTGTGTCACCCTTTGCGTTTTAGAAGACCACATATACCATAAACATTGAGTCAGAAATTAACAGGCAGCACATAAATATTCATACACCAAGTGTGCAGACAAACATGAGAAGTTTCCATAGAGTTGTCAGAGGAGCTGCACAAAGACAAACCAGTTTGATCATTCAGCTTAGCTGTGAAAAGAGTAAGGAGTGCTGTAATTGGAAAAGACAAAGTCATGTTTTGTCTTGATACCATCCCACATGCCTGATCACGCTCATTGTAGTAGCAAACAACACATTGGCCTTTCAAATACCTTGATATCTGTTTCAATATGATGGCATGGGAAAATACCATGGGTATCTTTCAAAAAGAAAAGAAAGTTTACCTGATCGCCGCCTCTCGACACGGGTGGGGATGCCATTCCCCTCTTCTGCTCCCATGCTCTCCTTCTGGGCCTGGTCACTTCGCTGCCGCAGTATACGGCTCCTCTTCAATGGCAGGGGTGGCGCCTGGTCTTCCCCTGGCTGTTGTTGCAAGGTGGTACGGCCCGGCTTGGGCTTCACCGTTGGGGCCCTCTTAAATGTCTTAACAGGAGTATGGGGCTCCGTGGTACAGTTGACGGGTTTCTCTGCTGCTATTTGCATAGTCTCTGGATGACTAAACCTGTCAACAATGCTTTTAACCAGCCCTCCTGATGACGGGGGTGTACAAGCATTCTCATCCCGCGGAGGGGAATCCGTTTGGGAGCAGGGTTTTTGAGCGACAGGGGGTCTGAAATTTGATTCAAGTTTGGGGGGTGAAGTGGCTATGGAAGGTTCCGGGATAGACATGTTAGGGTTAAACTTTAAATGGTTGCTTCAATCCCAGAACCAATCAATACAAATGTCTTGATGTTTCTCCTAATTGGGGCATTTCATTATAATCTGAAAAAGAGAAAGTAAAAAAAAAAAAAAAAACAACAAAACCTGAGTATCAGTTTGAAATGATCAAGTCAAAATGGCAATGTAATTATCCCAGCATATACCCAGTTTTACCATCAAATGATTCGTCTTCGCAATTAAGGACATTTCCTTATTGTCGTTATAAAAATACATTTAACAAAACCCACGCAATAAAACCCCCAACAACATTGTGTAATCAAACTGTAATCCGCCCCTGAGATTTAAGAAGGCTACAGTGCACACTTACTCCAGCACAAATCCCGAAATATGAAAAGAATTCAAGGAAATGGACTTTCAACTTGGAAAAAGAACTAAATTAGAACTTTGGCCCCAGAGGAGGAGCTCCTTCTTTCACTGAATCTTACCAGAAGAAACACATTCTATGAGGATCTGGAATTCTGAGAAGTAATACAAAAGCAAGCTTCACACCTAGGTACATAGTTTGTCTTTGTAGTAAGACTGTTACTTGGAGTCTAAATGGAACAATTACTCACGCCATTCTCTCTCACTAAGCTTTTCTGAATAGTTGCAATCAAGTTCAAACTACTCTATGAAGTCAACGTAGATCTGTCTTTTACATAAGAGAGATTTACATTTTGAAGGAACAGGGAGTCCTTGTTAAAGATATTAGCACATTCTTTCGTAGGTAACCATTCCTGAAATACATACTATGCTAACGTCAGACTAACGTTTGCAAAAAACATTGCTGACATATTTCTTTCCTGCATGTGTGACACATCTCCACTGTAGCTGTACCAGTTACTACTGTTAGTTCAACTCCTTGTGTTACATAATGAAGCAGGTGTATCAAAAGGACGGTTGAGAATAAAAGCAAAATATGCCTAATGTCTTCACTCAGAATAACTCCAAGTCTATTTATGGACACCAATAGGGAAAGGTTAAGAAAGGCAATAAGAGAAGAGAGAACGGATTGAAGTGAGTGATTTTAACAGGCACAAACTAAAAATAAATGGTTGTGGGCCAATGACAAAAAAGCAAGACTTTTTTTGTTTAGTAAAGTCATTGTTATATTTTTTCGCTGCTAAATAATTTCCTTAACGAATATACACAAACAAATGAAATAATAAACTTTTTTTGTTTCATTTAACTTACTATCAACGTAATATAATCTTTATTCCAACCACATCAACTTTCAGTGCAGGGATATCACACTGCAGTGCTGCAGATTACTGTCTACATGTGTTTCAGGGCCCAACAGCTGATGTAATATTAAACCAAACCACTGTTTGTCATTTTCTGAGTCATCGAGCAATGCAGTAGAGGGTCAACAATTTCAGAAGATGTTATTGCATTGCCTTGGGCAACTCCTCAAGGATTGTCTCATACTCGAGCTGGATATATTAGCTAAACATCATATGGTGCTTCCAATTATTTTTAAAATAAGGTCAACTCTGAATTTATATGTCTTTATTAATATTTACATGGGCAAGTGGAACATGTCTAGTAAAAACATACATTGATTACATTAATTTTAACTGTATGTAATTTTAAATGGAAGCAAATATATTTTGAATGGCAAGTCATTTGCAGTTCAGCACATTTTCTCCTGCATCCATGTACTATACTAGGTACTAGACAAATTGACCACCTGCACTACAAATACAATTTAAAATCTTTGTGCTACTATATCTTCATGGTTAAAATTGAGACTTTCTAGCGTTAATAAAGCTGAATTTTATTGATTTGGTTAACTTGGACCTCATTTCAGCCCTATAACCCTTCCGTCACTCATGTAATTACTTTGTTACCATATTTCATTATTCACTGACCGTGACTGTAATATAAATGTACCCTGGCATAAGCTTGCATTGTTTCCAGTAACACTTATTGAGACAATTAAGAGCACCCTGGGTCTATAGAAAACCATCACATACATTTAGCCTGTTTTATCAGCAGCTAGCTATGTCTGTAATATATGACACTGATATTGGGATCACAACCTGACTGAATAAACTCTGACAGAACTCCACAGGCTAGTTGGACTAGTTTGAGAGGGTTACAGTATAACATCCACACACTTTGCAATTTTACAATTCCACCCATAAGGGTCACATCCATAGAATCAATTTAATTTTGATGGTGAAACACCTGCGTGGGGGGTTTATACATGATTTCCAACACTTCTTAGAGGAGTATTTGTTGTCACCCGAAGCTTTAATCTGTTACGATCCATCAAAGCTAAACAACTTACTCAAAGCTTCTTTTCTTCTAAATGTTTTACTGTGTGTGGAAATATGTCTATGTGTGAGCTCACGGTTTGAGCTTTTGCCTTGGAATTTATAACTGTGTACTATGAATAATGGGAGTTTAAATACTCATATACAATAACTAGATATTACAAGTATAGAACAAATCTATGGGTTCAATGTCTTTTGCAGATGTGTTTGGCTAATTACTAAAGTGCATTCTTTGCCTATGATATATCAACCTGTTTTTCGCTATAACATTTCACAGTCTAATTAGACCCACACCTTTAGCATGTATGGTTTCTCTTCCAGATCTCAGCGATATCTCAAAACAACACCAGGCTAGTCCACAAACCTAGTATAGATATTTTTGATCCCCTAAAGTAAAAAAGCCTGAACAATGCTAAGTGCTTAAATGGACCGCCAGCCTCCAATAACAAAATACTGTGTATGTACAGTAGAGCTGGGCCATCTGCTCTTAAGTGTCTGGGTAATGGGTCAATGTGTTCAATAGGGGGGCTGCATGGGGCTTAAGGAAGAGAAATCTAGAGCACCGGACACAGACATGGGGATATGCAGACTTATTGACTAGCCATCGCCCAAATTAATTTGAGTTTATTTGTTTTTACTAATGTGTGTATGTGTAACTATGACAGTGGTTTGTAATAGTATTTTAGTATGTGTGACTGCATTACCATGCATTTATGATGACATGTTTGTATTATTCTTGTGTTGCTGTGATTGTTTGCCGGTTCCACGCTAGCCAGGAAATGAAATACAGGAAAGGGTGTCGTGGAAGTGAAATCACAAAATGAGGACGGTAAAGGTGTATTCTGGAAGTGAAATTAGGCCTAGACGTAGCAATCACAACAAATAAAATGTATCAATTCACCTGAATTTGTAGCCCTAACTGCCGGTTTCGAGGAGTAAAATATCCTTTATAACATCAGTAAGACTTCAGCCAATCAAATATTGCCATTTCGGAAAATAAAAATGTTACAATAAGGCGTTGAAATGGCTTGAAGCTCAAGGTTTCAATTAACTGTTTATCTGTTATGTGTCAATTGTCAACCAAAGAAGTTTCCTCACTTACCGGCATAAATATGTCTCCAAATATTCAAGCGCAAACAAATATTCATTTGGTTTGAAACATTGTTACTTTGAGTCTCTAAAAATCTCCGTCATCGAGCATACAATATCTTCAATGTAAGATCTACATCAAGTCAGGTAAACTTCACTTGTCCACAGAGGCGGCGAATAAATTGTTTAAAAAAAAAATGTGCTATAGAAACTGAAATAGTTAGAGTCTGCCAGCAAATATTCCTTGTCGTACGTTGTCCGTAGCTTTACATCCGTTTGTCAGTTCTTTGTTAGCAGCTTTTGTGGATGCGACCAGGCAAGCAGTGCAACGCTAAAGCCCCTACCCCCTCGAGATTTCTCCACCCCTAGCGTTTACCTCTGTTCTGTTCATCTGCTCCGAGCTCCCCACAGTCACTGAATCCGCCCCGGCAAGCTCTAAAACAATGAAAACGACCCAAATGTGAGAGGTGTTTGTTGTGTTAGACAGGAACACCTGGCCACACTGGATAACCTACCTTTTCCTCTCAGTAGGCCTATATATGCAAACGATCATTTCGACATCATGGGGTTTTTCCCCACTTTACTTTAAAATGGCCCGTAACTTTTCTAGGCGACAAGCAAGGCAGCAAACATGATATATGAATTCGCTATTACATTACGCGACGACCATGCTATCGGCCTATATTGACTGCTATCTATAAGGGCGTATATGAGATTGTTGATTACCTCGAGGAGCATCACTTCCATCTAGTGACTAATAATGGAAAAAGCAGATATAT
>JAVQJS010004188.1:0-12223 GCA_036024795.1 Galaxias rostratus | reverse complement strand
CCCCCCCCCCCCCCCCCCCCCCCCCCCCCCCCCCCCCCCCCCCCCCCCCCCCCCCCCCCCCCCCCAAATGCTTGGGATCACACAATATTCAAACAAAATCTTAAAGTATAAATGTTTTTATTTATAGTTAATGTTTGCATTATATCACATTGTACTGTATAACGTCTGGACTTATTTACTCACAACACAAAATGAAAAACATTTGATGTAAAACACTACTTTCTTGTCCAGCAAGAGATAATTTATGCCTTGCTAGCCTGGCAAGAAAATAATAGCACTGTCCAAAAACAAAAATAAATCTGAACAGATCTGACACATACAAATCCAATACGTTGGTTTTACTCTGATGTAAGATGTATATTTAGTCAATTTGACGTGAAAACATTAAATCAAATTACTACATTTAAACTAAATTGATAGCTTGCATAGGAAAACATTGTAAATACCAAAACAACACAGTAACAAAAAATACACAGAATCGGTAGCATTGGTGTGTGCGCAATACAATTTATCAGGAATTCATGGAGGAAACAAAAATATCCATTAGTATCCAATTGGTATACAGGGTGAGATTCAGGACCTGTTAAAACAAAAGTACCAACAAAAACATGTATCCTCTGTAAATATGATGAGATGTATTAGTCTGTCAACATCTACCTACATCTCTACTCAATAACAATGGTCACCTTTTCTCAGTGAATTTTTTCTTAAACTCCTGGAAGAGGCTGGTGGTGGGTTTTCCTGTGTTTGACGATGGGGTAAAGTAACCCTTCTCATTATCAGTAGCCCAGACACCTAGGACAATCAAATGAAGGTTAAAAAAGCTCAACGCTATGCATATGAGAAAGGAAAAAATGTATAACAATACATAAATAGTATCTTACGTTTTGATGTCTCTTTTTTTTTCGTACTTTTTTTGACAGATTCATCAACTGCAAAAAATAAACCTTCGCTATTAACGTTTTTACCCTAAAGCAGCAAAGCAATAGTTAAACATTTTGTATTTGAGTGAGAAGACTAAAATGCATCAAGACAATACATATATAATATATTATGTATAATATAAAAAGCACAAAACTAAATGCAGCTTACCAGATATTGACTCTGTAGGTTTCCTAGAGTCTGAAAAATTGAAAGCCTTTGGGAGTACACTAAACCTTAAGCAGCTTTTTTGCTGCAGGGGCAAGAGGGCAGAGCTCCCCATTTCATATAGACTTTTGGTGTCAGATATATGCTTTTTTGATTTTGAATTACTGATCTTCGATTTTTCAACTCTGAGCTTTAGACCTTGAAATAACAATTGTTTATCAACATGCTTCAAGGACTTTTCAGGTTCTACTTTGGTTCTTTTCACCTTTTTTAAGGGAGAGTTACTTTTGTTTGGAAGCTTGGCTTTTGCCTTTTTGAGAACTCCCTGACGAAAAACTTGTCCCTTCTTAAAGGCTGATTGGCTTTCTTTAGCTTTTTTTGTTGGCACAAAACTGTGTTTCCATTCTTCAAAAATTCGCCTTTTGACAGGACTATTTACCTTGGCAACAGTGTCTGAACTAAAAGCTTTATTTGAGTTGTGAGCAACCACAATAAGAATCTGTGGTGGCAATGGCGGTCTGTTAGGGAAAACAGTATCTTGGAAAGACAGAAGGTTATTAGAACAGACAGTTTGTTCAGTTCCATACTTTCTATGAGGTAATGAGCCAAACAGAGCGAGTTTTGCAGTTTTGACGTGACAAGGAACAGCTTCAAAGTCATCCGGGGGTGTTCTTTCATGGGATCGTTTGTCTACATGTCTGCCAGTAAGACTGAGCTCAAGAGTCGGCTTAGATTCCATAATTGTCTTATTAACAGATAAAGTTTTTGACTGACACTCCAACAACCTTTTACGCTTTTTTTCTTTCTTTGCATTCATAAAAGCATTACTTGTTTTAGGATAATTTCTCGGCTTGTAGCTTTGTCTCAAGGAAAGAGATGCCAGGTAACTTATTGTCTCAGATAATTGGCTTTTAGAATTGCAGGACTTCACTCCTAGATTTAATTCTGACTTCCGAGATTTCTTTTTTTTAAGACTGGTAGTTTGTTTTTGACCATGTTTAACATTTTTCTGTGAGCAATCTAATTGTTTGTTTTGTCCACAATCCAACGTGGGCTGCACTGCGCTGGCCATCTCAGCATTCTTCCTAGAACATACTCCAACACTGTCTATTTCAACCATGTTTGAGTGAGAAAGTCCAGTTGATGTGGAACTAAGGGCCATAATTGCCGTACATTGTATTTCACCCTGTGAATGTTCTGTAGCGGTAATGGCATCAACACAATTGTCTCTCGTTTTCGTCTCTGCGCTTAGGCCCAGCTTGTAATTTGGCATGGTCATGTGTATATTCTCTTGTGTGACTGTTTCTTTAACCCCTTTCTCTGGGGAACTCAAAATGGGCATTGTAGGACCAGGCATAGTCCTGCATTGGCATGTTTTGAGTAAATGTCCCCCTGAAACACCATTTGCCTCCATCCATCGTGGTAGGCAGCAAAATTCCTGCATAGAGTCATCCATATTGTTGTCCATCTTCAACTGATTTACGTGTAATGACTTTGGAAGAGTTTCCAGAGAATTATTTATGCAATTTTGCTGTGCATTCTCTCTCTTCTTTGGACATAATGCCTCTCCAAAAAAGTAGATGGCCTCCTCGGGTGGTAGAACATGAATCTCTATGGAAGAAAACGGATCATCAGAATATTTTGCCATTTCTGTTTTTTGAGGAAAGGAAGTCTCTGTAAAGCTGTGAAAAACACTTGATGCTTGGGTTTCACAATCCTCATCAGATTCAGGTGTCATTTCAGAAGGAGTCTCAACTTTACTCTGCATTTCAGTTGTATTTGGATGAATTCTATCATCTGTCTCAATCAGTTTAGGTTGCTCATACCTTTTAGATGGAGTGAGTTCTTCATAAAGCATTCTATTGACAGTGCACACCACATTTCCATGTTCTGCTTCATCCCGTTTTAGTTCTTCCTCCCTTCCGTCTGTAATCAGTACTTCATTCTGTGCTGTATTTGCATTGCACTGAAATGGCAGTGCAGCCTTGTTTACGTCGACACTGTCTTTTTCAACCTCGCTCAGCACCTCACTACGCATGACACCTGTGTTCCCAGGATTCCCATTGTTTACCTCACACAGTTTTAGTTCATCTTCTCCAACAGTAATCTTCTGTCCATACTTTAAGGCCCAAGGGAAGCCAAACTCTTTGTCAATTTCATCTATCTGCTTGTTGGTATTCATCCACACAGACTTGTACACCTTCTTAGGATAAACTGTATCATGTTGAAGAACATGACATGTGTCCGAAAGTTGATCAAGTTGTCCACTTATCACAGAGTTTAGAATAACGGTGTCCAATTTGATATGTTTCTGACTAAAATCTCGCACCATGGCTATTACATTCTGGTAAGCACCAGACTTTATCATTGCCATCAATCTGTCTTTGCTGTTTTCCCAATACATGCTAAAAATTTTCAAAGCAATGCTAATATCTGGGTCATTATGCTGCTTGTCTGATTTTTCAAGTTCTTCAACCTCCTCAATCAGTTTTTGGATTGTATTCAATGACCATTGTTTCACTGGAACTGAAGATAAACCCTCAATATTCGGTGTTCCTTTTCCGGTGTCATACATGTTGTCATGAGCAGGCATTTGGGGCGGCTGAGTGACTTGACATTGCTTATCATTAAATATCTGAGATACACATGAATTTAAACTCTGTGATGATTTTGGTCTAAGAAACAGTGAATCTGAACATTTTGTTGAAAAATATCTGGATTGATGTTCATTTTCTCCTAGATCTGCATGATTGTTTAGGTTGGTTATTGGTTTTTCTGTTGTGGTGCATACCTTTTCCAAAGATTCAAATTGGCCGACAGCTTCATTGCTTGTTTGTGACAATGGTAACACAACTGCCACCGCTTTCTCACTTGTAATTCCAGACTTCTGGTAAGAAAAGTTATTTACTTCTACTGATGATGTAGTTGATGGAATTGCTTGGACAATGAGTTGCTGCTCTGAAATTTTACCAGCCAACAGCTTGTTGCTAGAAAGACTTTGTGGGTCTTTTTGCAAAAACATTTTTTCCTTGCCTAAAAACATGACTTGATCAGCCGTATAACCATTTCCATCTTTGTCTTCGGTCACTGTCACATAGTAGCTTTGATGTACAGGATTCAGAGAAGATGATACGTCTCTGATGTGCTGATGTGATGACGGCACACTATGGTAGGATGTTGTTAAAGGTGGCATAGAATGGGAAATTACACCCTGGGAGCCATTAACACTGTTATGTCCTGTAACTGAAGTTTTTTCTGCCATTTGTTTTCTGTAACGGTGAAGAGAGGAATAATTGTTTTTGTCCGTGTAGTTTTGTCCTGATGAACGTGCAGAAGACTGCTTTGTATATGCATTTCCTGCCATCAAATTTCCACTGGAATTTCCAGTGTGGTGCACTGTATTTGCTCCATTGCTAATATTTGGTATTGGCATACACTGTCCACTCTGTACATTTGATGTTATACCCTGGGTGTTTCTAAAGGGCTTGTAGGGAGACATCCAATTTGAGGGTTTTGGAAAGGGGTCACTTTGGATCATCTTTATATTGTTACCACTTAAGTGTCTCTGGTTACAAGATTGGTTAAAATTGATTGGCAATGTTGAAGACACCGTGGTTGCTGTACCACTATGAGACAAAGGTGTTGAGACAATGCTTGGAAAAGGTGGAGGAAGTTTGGCTATTGTCCCGTTTCCCAAAATTGTTGTCTGAGCAATTCCTTGTTGAATACCTTTTTTAGAAGTATGACTAGAGTCGTTGTGGGTGACAACCTGTTCGCTACCTGTCACGCCTGGTTTCAAAAACCAATGTGGTGGATTGCTTTGAACATCATTCTTCTGCATGTTCTTATTGGATGTACTATTCAAAAAGCTTTGATTTGAGCTTCGAACAACTTGCGCAGAGGTAGTTTGAGGTGTTGGGTGAATCTGTTCAAGCAAATAATTGTTTTCAACTTGTAAATTCAATTGCACTCTATTATTGTCCCGAGGCAAATATCTCAGAGTTTTAGCTTTGACTATCTGCTCAGGATCAACCTTTCCTTCGAAAGTCTGCTCATTCCACCAGTAAGATTCTTTAGGTGGGAAGAGTTGATTGTCAAAAGACATACACTGAGGAGAAATGGATCTGTGATATTCACTCGTCTGACCATTGGCGGTGTCACCGTGACCCACTCTGGCAAACTGGGTTTGATGTGATCCATTTTGGGTCCATGCATTGTTATGCATTCTAAATGGATGGAAAGTTCCTTAGAAACAGATGCATTCAACACAGTGGTTTTCTGGATGGATGGAAGAACTTCGTACCACTGAGGGGGACCATATCTAAGAAAAAAGATAAAACACAAATAAAAACGTAAATCTATGGATATCGTTATGATGAAATTTGCTTAGAGTGCCACAGACAGTCCTGGGTATATCGTTTTACTATTATTCTACAATTAGTGTTCTACTTTTCTGGAGAGTCAGGGTCAAGAGGTCATTTAACCCTGAGGGACATGGCAAACAAGATGTTTGTACCACCAAATCAGGCTGTTCTTTTCCGTCTTTGCTATCCTTTCTTGCACCTTCTCTCTTCGGTCTCTTATTCCCCACTGCTCTTGCTATTCTATAAAGTCTGTTCAGCTTTTCTCTAACGTATCTGCTGTAAAAGGGCATTGTTTTCCGTGATCTAAGCTCAGATACAGCAGACCTTTGTGTTAACCCTTTATAGTCTATATATTCCTCAGCTTTACATATTGAACAACAAAAACATCCATCCATCCTTTATAAGAACCGCTTATCCTATGCAGGGTCGCGGGGGGCTGGAGCCTATCCCAGCCGACTTCGGGCGAGGGCGGAGTACACCCTGGACAGATCACCAGTCCATCGCAGGGCCAACAGAAACATCAGATCATCAAATAAGGTATATTCAAGTAAGAATGTAGGTACACAAATCTCCGAAAGCCCTTTCCGGTACTCACACACATTACAATTACCGGATTAGGTACAGCAATAATTATGATAGAAATGTCTGCAATTGTTAAACACTATACATGTTGGCAAATTAACTTACATTGCAATTTGCACCAATCAGACATTTCCAAATAGACCACACAAATGGAAAATATATAGACAACTTGTGTTTGTAGCTGCAACTGTAATTGATTTCTCAGTATCTTACATTTAAAACCGGGCCTTATAGTTTTTTCGTTTAAAGAAAAAAATCTAAAAGATTTTATCTAATTGCGCAGAGAAAAAAATCTGAAGGAATTCAAATGACCATCAGAGATGTTCCGCTGACCATCTATACTTCTTAGGCTATACATTCAGGGTTACAACATGTATTATTCTTATTGGCATAACAGACAAGCCAATATCATATAGATATTGTACATCTCTTTTGTGAGATAAATAAAGGAATTCTGGTTACACACTGGCACAGTGGTTTGGGCTCCAATCAAATAGAGTCAATGGAGAAGAAGTGGACAGGGTCATTGTGCTTTAAACAATGCACACGGCAATAAAGGCTGCAGAGAAGGAGCTACGAGGGTCCATGCCAGCCACTGCAAACGAGTAACAGAGCAGCAGAACCAACTACAAATGGAGGGGTAAAGATTCTCCTTCCAACTGTGGCTTGCAGCAGCTCCATTTTATGTCACAACAACATTTCCAGCTTAACATCTGCAAAGTACGCTGAACTTTGTTTCTTATGGTGACTAATGTGTGCAAGACATAAGACATGCAGAAGTTGAGTACAAGGACATAAAGCTTGGTCAAATCAAGGAATTCATCTAACTAATGTTTGCTCCTGAATACTGCACTATACCTAGCCTTAAGATCAAAGACTGATAGGAAATTAGGATGTGTGTTCTTGCGTGAGTGCCTGTGAAACATCTGACCGAACACTTACATCAGATTTACCTATGTGAAGTTGTGGTATCATTCTTCCCTAGTTTCTGCATTTACAACTATTGTACCCAATGCTAGTTTATGGCAGAAGAGGCTTAAGGACAAAGGAATGTAGTTTTTCTCAGACGGCTGGTATTCACATTGAATTTGAGCATTATATAATCTTATTGTGTATTCACCGTTTCAGGTATAGGTTTTAAGTTTGGTTACCGTTAAATGATAAGAGGATTGTAATGGCAGAATTTAGATTAACTTGAAATTGTCTATAGATATGCGCGAATGCTCGATTGGTTGATGTTTTGTCTGTTGACCACAACTGCATGTTGTAAACTAAGATTTACTTTGTTTGAAAAGTAGCGGGGGTTATCATCTGTGGCTTGAGGGGTCACACTGGAGACAGAATGTCTGCAGACAATATGACACTAGGAGGTGTCACGTTAATGGCCAGCAATCTAAATCCAATACATGAGTCTGCATTTTTACAATTGGGGACAGGGATTAAAAAGCGTATGTGATTTATTTTAGGGAAAAATTACACACATCTGTTCAGTATGTAAGAAACCAGATTTTGTAAATGAATTGTCATCTTCTTGGGGCAGCGCCCTTAACACTGCATAGGATAATCCGTTTGCAAATGCTTTGCAAAGGTAAATGTTTAATAAAATACTTTGTCTCGTTGTGTTTCATATTTTAAAATTCCGAATTTAAACCTAATTGCACAGTGGATTAAATCAAATTTAAAAAAATCATACATTACATATATTATGTAAAATGTTAAAGTGCAGAAGTCTAATTTTTTTGCAAATGTTTCAAACTAAAATAATTAATTATCACATGTACAATATGATTACAATATGATACAATGGTAATTGTAGCTGGCATGGCACCGTGTTACTTCTTTGATAAACATAATAGTTTTAATAATCACAACATTCCGACCTGTTCCTAGTTAGTCAAGGAACTTGGACTACATCACCGTCCCAGCTATGTCCACAGAGGTTCAGGACGACTGTTTTTCCCCTCAGTATCGGAGCACTCCATTCCCTCCATCAGGCCGACTAAGCACATCTGTAACCAACTTCTACACATCTTGGGACTACTTTGAACAAGCTAAAACCCTTAGTTAAATCTGACACTTATTTCGCATCGATATCGTCCCCCACCCATAACATCACTGCTAAATTTGCGCTTGTTCTTCCTGACTCGCTATACCCTGTTAATTTTCATCCTCTGGAATGGGCACATAAAGCAGCCGCGAACCGATATGTTGAGGTTGCCTCGTGGGTTGGCTGTGTCCCATGTCTAAAAGTGGTCCTCCCTCGTGTTCACACCATACTCTACCTCTTTTCCGTGAGGTTCTCTCTTTTTTCTGGGTGTAGATACTCACTAGTCCTACTCCCCGAACCCCAACTTTAGTACCTTTGTCCACTGGAAACGGTAGACAATCTTGGGTTTCTATAACACTCGAATTCAAAGACAAACATCCGGAGTAAGAGGGAGCACTATAAGTATCCCTACGGATTGCGTCTCTGAGGAATCTTCCTTGTTGCTCCAGTGTGTTCACTCTTTACAAAGCCTAGACAATGTCTATAATTCAACCTCTTTCACTTACCTTTCTCTGTTTTTAGCAGCAGACGGTGTTTCCGTACACAGGAAACTGTGGGAGGGAGGTCTTGCTTACACACATCCACAGCATCCAAGGGCCCGCTGGTTTAGTTTTAGTACTTCTGTACGAAGGTGTTAGTGCCTAATTGGACACTAAGTCACTATGGCCTCTGAAAACCAAAAACGCTCAGAGCCTTGGAGACTACGTTCTTTTAGGCTAATACTAATTTCTCAAAATGTTTTTCTTCACAGAGCACAAACTATCATGCATCATTATATAATCATCATTAATATGCTTTCTTGTAAGCCAAGTGAAGAACAAAGCATTAATATGCTCTCCTATGAGCTAAATGACGCAACAAGAATTAATATGCGTTCCTGAAAATTAACCAAAGGAACTGCAGAATTGATTAGTTATATCCAGTTTCAAGATTACATCCGCTAATCGAATAACGAGAGTTACTAGTATTTTGAGTTGACTCGACCCTATGTGAACGAGAGGTTAGTTTCATAAGTGTGTAGCATAATACGAGTGTAGCAACGGTCACCATCAAGGCAACTCAAGTTATGTTCAGCTCAGATGTGGTCCTGGGACTGCGCACCCAGAGCTTGTGGCTCTAGATGCTTTAAGGTATTCTAGCCTTCTAAATACAATTTGTTGTACAAATGTGGTTTTGAACCAAGGTATTACTCCTTATAAGTTTAAAGACCATAGGGGGGGGGCAGCTGCCTAGAGGTCACTGTCTAACCTCTAGGAAAAACATCGCATATCATCTTTGACAAGTTTTTAACTTTGCTACATCTGTTTCTAAATGTGAAACGCAAGGCTGTTATTCCATTTAAGTGGATATAAGGTAGCAGACTTTAATGTTACACATTATTTCTCTTTCCCAGATCCCAGATCCCTTTTCCCAACAAGCTTTTCCTTTGCAGTATTATCTTGGTAAAATACTGGTATCAAACTGTACTATTTGGTCAACTTGTGTTTACAAGTTGGTTGTACAACAAAATAGTATTTGATTTCAACCATTTCTGTGTCAATGTCTTATTGTTTTCTGTTTTCCTTATGTTCGTGAGTGTGCAAAGATCGGATCCACGACAACCCTTTCCAACAAACTCTCCTTTCTCTCTCCTGTCATCCGAAACCAAACAGTATCATATCCCCAGAAAAACGTATGCTGTCACCAGGTCTCCTTAAGCTACAAATTCCATATCTTGACTTTGGCCGTAAAGCATAATGAAAACCACATGTAGTCACGTGGACTCTGTGTGCAGTCACAAGTGTCCTTGTGCTACAGATTCCACACACTGAATATTCTACAAAACAAATCCCATTGGCAATTTGCATAGTTAGTAGAGGTGGGTAATAATGCTTTAATTGCAGATAACCTAAAAACGTAAATTTAGCTGCTCACTGATCTCTCTAGGAGGCACAGTTTAGCTCCCGATGTTTTATCCCCTTTACAAACTCAGTAATAGCAGTACATAAACGGCAGATGATGTAAGGTCTAATTTTGAGTTTATGGGTAGCAATTTCATTTCAAACTCCAATCAATGTTAATAGTATTTCGATGCCTAGGTTCGGATGTGCATTCATTTCATATACATTGTATTATAAATATTCATATTTTGTCAACATTTTTGTTTTTCAGAATTCAAATATTGCTGAGATAATTGTGATAACAATATTCACATTGAAACGTCTGACAATATTGTGCCACCCTGCCTTGCATGAAATAAGCCATTCTATACCTTTATACAAATCCATTGATCCTTACTACAAGTGTTTCAGTATTCCCTGGCATCTCATGAACATTAAGACCACAACATCCTCGTACACTTTCCGCCAAAACTTAAGACTCGCTAGTTTTGACTGCACTTCGGCTCTTAAACATGGCGTTGAGTCTACCTGGCACTTCTGAGTGAAAACTTAGAATATCAAGTAGAGCTTGTTTGTATTTGCTTTGTGCCAGTTGTGTTTGGTAGACTAAGGTTTAATATAGCACTTGCCTAGCTCTAATCAAGGTGATTCGGTCAGGGACACTTATTTTATCAACCTGACTTGTAGTTTTTACCATGTTATTTTTGTAGACACACTTTTTCATAAGGCGCTGTGTATAAAAGGATCTGCTAAATTGATGTTTTGTTGTTGTTGTTTTTTTCCAATGGCAAGAGATTACAACAATTACTCTCGATCAGTGTTTATTAACCTTTCTGGAGGTTCTAAACCCCGCAATTTTGATATGCGCATTTACCAAATATTTCGTACCCTTCAAGCATAATGGACACGGTCGATCCAACCCAGGGTCAGAACCACTGCTCTAGGTTGATAGAAATACTGAAAGTCAAAGCCAAAGACTCAGAGAAGTCATTTATATTCGGTGAGTGAGTTTGCAGATATCAAATAAATTGTACATACATGATCAGGCTTTAAGTACATTTCTCTGTCTAACATAAAGTTCAAACAAATCCCCATAATGCATTAAACCACACACATTTTTCAAACATTTGCTTCTCAATTATCCAGTTTTTGCACTTGCAAATATTTTGCAGTCTACCTTTAACAAAAAAAAACTCCTATTCTGTTAATTTTATGTGCAAGCCTGGGGTCTGTTAATTCCAGTATTCTCATCTTTCCTCAGGTTAACAATAATTGAAATAGTATAAGAGCCTGTTCTAATTAAATAAGGGTTGTAACTATCATATTGACGTTCCCTCCTTTTAATTAATTAATTTGGTCTCAGATTTTTCCCCATTGAGTGCCCTTCAATGTTATGGGTATATTCGGTACTAGATCATTACCTACACATGCATCTGTTCGCCAAGGATTCACCCCATACTATGTGTCCTCCTGGTAAATTAATACTAATGTTAAATGATGGTATAAATACCTATTAACATTTACCATTGATCCAAAAGACTTGACTACAAAAAAAGGTATCCACTTCTGAGACTAAACATACCACAGTATCAACTTTTGTTTAGTGAAATCATAATTTCAATGAGTGGAAAATACTTATATTCACAACCACAAATGCACATTTTTAGAAATGTTTCAGATGTTCAGGTTTACAAATTAAAAGCTTTGTTGCGCACTGACCAATTTATTTGGCCATCAAAAGACGTGCTTGATCTGCTTGGATTTAGTCACATAATTTAAATATTCAACTATAGTTCCCTGTGTATAGATAGCTTGTTGCCAGCTTGTAAAAACTATTCTTCTGTCTGCGCAACGTTTTTAGATTGTTAACTCTCAGAGCACACATTGAGTGTTGTGTTTGGATGGTGTTATGGGAGATTTCTTGAACTTAAGACACGGTGAGATCAAAACTGAATATGTTTCAATTCAAAGGTTTAATAAGACTCAGATACATGTAAAATACTTTTCATGAAAAGGATCAATCCACACAGGGTCAACATTCAAATTCGGCCCATCTATATACTTGCAAGGCCATCCCCCTCTGGGGAATAAGTAAATAGTGAAGCTATCCAGATGTTTGCTTAGGCTCTCTCTCTTCCTGAGGTTCCTGTCTGTGGGCATCAAAGTCCTGAGCCCCCCTGGTCCTCAGGTCAACAGATAGTTGTTAACATGTCAATAAAAGAGAATCCATTTGTTTCCCACGGACAAGAACCCTTTTGTTC
>JAVQJS010004169.1:0-18168 GCA_036024795.1 Galaxias rostratus | reverse complement strand
TGTACCAGTTGTAGTTTATGAGGGAGGCTGATGATTCAGAACTGATGACTGATTTTTTTTCCCCATCAGGCTTCTCAACAAGTGACATTAACCCCAGGGATCACATTGATCACACGACTCTCATATGTATGCTCACTCCCTATGTACCTTCAATGCGCATCATCACATCACATCCCAATCCTATGAACATATTCATCAAGACTCCTGCACTTTGTATCATTTGGAATATTTTGCACTCCAATTCCCACTGTCCATATCCCCCATCTGTACACATGATGTATATCTTAGTTACCTTTGTATTATTATTATTTCTGGTATGGATATTTTGGCTCTGTTCTATGTAGTTGGTGCCTGCCTTGTCATAAGAATTTCTTTGCTCAGAATGATCCTGTATTATACTGTGCAATTGACAAATAAAACACTTTGAACTTTGAGACTGCATTATAATTGGGTGTTTCAGTTGTTTTGAACAATATAAATGATCTTCTTACCTGTTGGGATGGGATCATATTTAATCATTTTCATACATTCATCTTTGTAGTGGACCCACTTTAGATAAGTCTCCTCCAGAATCTTACCTGCTGTCACGCCTAACTGTAAACGACGTGGAGAAGAACCATTTTAGTAAGGTACCCTGTGGCATCAGCATCTTAAAATTCATATATAGATTTTTTTTTGATAATCTTTTGAATCACCTTTAGAAGAATGATCAGCAGCATTATAAATGTCATGGCCAAGCTTTCTCTTTTCCAACCCATTATTTTTTTCTAGATGGACAGTGAGTATCGAAGAGTAAAGAAATCCTTTTTCCTGTGCTCCAACCGATTTGCTGTAAAATTTGAAATATTATATTTTAACATGAATGTCAAGAGTTTGTTTTTAAATATATGGCAACAGATATCATTATGTATAATGATTTCTAAGAAAACTCAGTTTGCCGCCTTATAAAATCCAGTGCCCTTAACTAATAAGATCTATCATCAAACCAGGTCAACTGGACCTGTCAATCATGCTTGTGTGTACTATGGACTTGCATTTCCATCATTATGTTCAACACATTTTCCTGCATTAAACACACAGGGCTTGTTGCAACCAATATCTTAAAGTGTAAATTTATTAAGAAAAAAAAGTGTATTGATATACTGATATTATGCATGTTACATGAGTTTTGATGGTTGGTAGAGCGATGCAATATGCACGTTGACATCTTAGCTCTGGGGACGTTCCTATCTGAAAATCTGCTTAATTTGTAGTCCAGGTTCTAGTTAGACCTTTCATATGATCCATTATTCATATTTAATTACACGTTATCTAAGAATCTAGTACATTCTGCTTCCACTCCAAAACCACAATACATTGAATATGCAGCAGCAAATTGAAAAAGAACATGTATACCATAAAGATTTACCACGGATTATAGTGGCTGAAAAATGAAAGAAAGTTTGGCAAAAAAATGGTGACAGGCTGCTCGCAGTCAATCCTACCCTTTCTGTGTTTTGCACAGTTTAGGCAACAGTCTGGTTGCTGTAGATAGGCTGTAAGCGCTGTTATAAATAAATAATTAATACGTTGATTGGAAGTTAAAAGGTCAAAATGAGAATGCCTTTTTATACGGTACAGGAATGTAAAACAGATCAAAAACGTGCATGACATGTAGGGTTGTAGCAGTTGGGGGTATTAGTATTTTGTTTCTATTACCACTATAAAATAATTTGGGGCGGATTACATCGACTATGTTCAGTCAAGGGGTGTGTCTCTCAAAGCAGTTTTTATTTAATTAAGGCAATATTTATTAGCGTCTGAAACTAAGAAACACGTTTCAATAAGCTCTCAGAGACTTCAAGGACACTCTTTCCAAGGCCAGAGGCCAACGAGGGTCTTTGGATAACTTGTTGAATGTGCCTTGCTGTATTTTCCGCCAAGAGATGTTTGTATGTCTCATGTGCTGTTGTTGATGTGATTCGTACCGTTTGTTTGCACAGCCTCCACGGCATTACAGAAAAGAATACAATGTAAAACATGTGATCAAAAGCCATAAATCCCCGTTTATAAAAAACCGACATGTGTCTGCGATGTTATGAAAAAAGTTGATGAGATGACTCAACTGCTCAACACGAGTAGGAGACGCTTGTAGACTGCAACTGCTAACGACGCTACGAAAATCAACCACATCATCTGAGGAAAGCCGATGATGCAATGTCAGCATATCGACTGCAAGCAACGGTGATTAGAATGTTAAAGGCGCGACTTTTCAACACAAAGCTAAAGAGGGCTCTAACGCAACCTTCGAGTCGATATGGTGTTGGAGGTGGTTTAACTTGACATTTTCACTAAAGTTGGTTTAAACTGCGATAAGCAAGTTGCTTTATCAAAGGTTAAATAAAAAGGCATAAGTTGACAAGTTTTGTGGAATTGTGTGTTTATGAAAAGTAACCCATCTTAAAGGCCAATTTAAGTGAAATGGTGTGATAATTATTAGTATGTGAAGGATAAGTGGTTTAATGCGTTTCTATGCATGTTACCTCCACAATTAAGACGTATACTGGAATATTTATGCCAAAGTGTTGCGACCCAGCTCCCAGCCGTCAACATGATCACACAATGAGTCATATAAACGGAATAACAAAGGCTTTATGTCTATATTTCAATAAAACAATGTGGGGATGGCACCACGTCCGTCAGCGGCGGGAGAGAGAGTGCGAGAGAGACATCTCGTCACCTACTCATATATAGCTTCACGACAGCTGGAATCAATGAACCACCAACCTCCAGACGGGCAAATAGGTGAAAATAAAAAAGCGGGGCAAGGAGGACATGGCTGTAGCCGCGACATAAAATTTCCTGTTGTAATATTTTTATTTCGAAATTTAAGTCAACTTGAAGTATGGATACGTCTATATGCAGATACAGTTATTTTTGATGCAATATTGGAGTCTTTTTTTAATTAGGCTTCTCACATAACCCTCCCTCAGTTGTCAAGGAATTCATGCAGGGATCAACAACCTTCCTGGCTACTTACATGTGTGCCTACTGTATCTTACATGTGCACTTAGCCTAATTTACATCTTTATAGCTACACACATTCTATCAGACACAATCACCAATACCTGCCATAAATATACCAAATCACTTGCAAGACTTGAAGGTACAGGACATTTGAATTATCAGAAGAAATCGAAAGGCCACAAATAAGTGAAAGAACACTAACAGAAGTGAGACAAGAACTTCAAGAAGAAATATTAAAGAGTGTACAAGGTCGGTACAGAATCGTCTATGAGAAGTGGAGGTATTTTACAAGAATTGGAAAGGAAATATTGACTGCTTATGCCTCCAAATACGAATTGAATGAACTAATGAAGAACATTAAAAACACCTGTTCTAATGTAAAGGTATTTTATGAAGAGCTACGTTGAATGCAAACTCCTGAACCAGGACAGAAAGACAGAAAGGTGACTTGAAGAGTGTACAGCAGATGAAAAAGAAGAACCTTGGCCTGGTACTAGATACATTTTTGACTCACCAAGTTCTTTATCGAAGCCATTGTCTCAACAATCAATATGTGGTTCTCACCGCTCAAGCATCCTCTCAGTCGGGAGAAATGAGGCTGCGGGCTGAAGTTGCTGGACTACAGTAAATTCTGGCTGTGCAGGAAGAACAAGACAGGGTAGCAACAGAACTGCAAAGGCTAGGGGCTGAAAGTAAACAAACACAAACAACAATTCGAATCTAAGAACATAACCTGACAACTACAAATACATGAGAAGGCACGAGGCACCCAGGCAGCATCTGACTTAGTCTGGCAGCTGTTGGAAAAAGGTTTTGGGGACCCACTCATAATTGGGAAGTCCTTCAGAGACAAACAGCACGGATGGCCAAAATTAAGTTCTAGGGGTGGTTGCAAACTAACATTTTTTACAAACTTCCTTAAGAACCAGAAGTGTCCCACATTAAGACATGGGAAGTTTTCAGTGACTTCAATGAAAGTCAAAAGATCTTGCAGAAATTTGTAGATTTGTTGGTAGCCAGATGGATCTACAAAGCGATGGAAAGCAGACAAGCAAATTCTGGGTATCCATCATTCAAATAGTTTGCGGAGTTCGTATCAAAGGAAGCAGATCTTGCTTGGAATCCCGAAACCTCAATACAAGTACTCAAGAGTGTGGATAGTGAGACACACGGGAAGTATTCACAAAGCCAAACCATTCAAGCAAACACCTCACAGAGCAATGTCCCATCATGCGTCTTCTGCAAAAGAACAGGACATGTTCCAAAACTCCTATAAATGATCCCCTCCCTTATTTAAGAGGAAATGGTGGAAGGAATAGAAATGACCAACCCTCAGTTTTACAAAGCAAATGTTCATGCAGTCAAGACGAAATAAGTGAATTCAATGGCAAAACGCTTCGCAAATGTTATGACTGGTCCAGAACAGCAAGAGCTGTCGCCAGGCTCAAGAGATTTGTCATAGAATCAAGGAACGTCAGCCAAGAACAAACCAAGTAACTGGCCTTGATGAATGATCTTTATCATCAAGCTTGTGCAAAACAAAGCCTTTACTGAAGATGTCCAGAAAATCAATTTCCAAAAAGAGTACACCCTGAACAAGCAAAACTAATTACATGAGTTGAATGCCTTCACAGACAAGAAGAATGTCCTAAGGGTGGGACGAATGCTATCTCAAGCGCATGACGTACTTTCTAAAAAATCTTGTGTCAGCCCTACTCATCAAACATCATCATGAGTGTGTACAACATCAAGGAAGAGGCATGATCATGCGTGCAAATGGAATATGGATCTTAGGATGTGGAAATATGGTCTCCTCACACATTTCTAACTGTGAGAAATGCAGGAGATACAGATGAACCACAGATGTTTAATAAATGCCAGAAGAGAGAACCAAGACTTACCCTACATAAAGAAACAGTGAACGACTTGACAACATACACCTTCATAAATGCATTATGTACGCCAGTTAAGATGGGATCAGGGAACAATTTCATGGGTGCCAAGGAAGTTTTTTCTTAGTTGCTCAAGGGACTGTATCAAGAGCATTCGATTGTGAATTTGTAATGAACGTCCTGTCAGCAAACCATATGGGTGGGGTCTGAGAGCGCCAATTTGAACAATCTGAAGCATTCTGACTATTATGTTAGATCAATCTGCAAGCAAGCTGGACACCACAACTCTGAGAATATTCCTATTACAAAACCATGGCTAAAATCCATTGCAGGCCACTAGGTGTTGAACATTTGCACAACCCTACAGACCCAGTACCTCTCCAAACTACATACTAACCATGAACTTATCTGTTATTCTGTCTCGCCTGGACAGTTCTGCAAAGACGGCCTCTATCTGTGCAAGATCTTGAAAAGGGTGCAGTTCTTAGCACATTAATTTTTGTCAACGAGGGAAACAAGAATACCTTGCCTTGATTACATAGGCAAATAAAATGGCTGTAGACCATATATGCGTCCATTAAACATTTTCCAAATACAATCATATTTATTCCTCAAGCAATTAGATTAAACTTAAAGTGCATCCTGAAACAGATGAAGGAAATGCATCCTTGGCACAGGTATGAATAGCGCATCTGACAAAACACAGTGCAATATATTTCCTTCCAGGTGTACTGTCAATCAAAGAGAGAGTGGACACTGTTGGCAGTTGGTGGGAGTGATACACAAGCTAAACTGTTTTCAAGTGAGAGCTAAATCAGATGTTGTGACAAACAATGATGGATGGCTGCTGTGGTTGCTTGTATTTACAGCACACATTTCAGATGAGCTGTTGAGGATAACCTCATGGGCCTGGCATGGTAGAACAATGATAATTAGAACGCCAGACTCCCTCCTGGGCCCCTAGACTCAACTTGCACCACCAACCCCCCTAGGCCGCCATCAACTGGAATATAAGACTGTCGGGGAGCTGGTGTGTTCTCTGGCTGTTGGCAGGTGTTTGACATTTGACAGTCATTGCCTGTGGCAGCCAAACAGTGACCCCTAATGGGTGGGAAAGCCTCTTGGGGCTGATGATTGACACATTAGGCTGGAGATAACAAATGTGAATGAAAAAACAGAGCTGTAGGAACAGGCGGAGTCTTTTTCTATCCAGTTGAACAGTGGAGGTTAGAGAACTGTGTTTGGTAAACGGAAGACAATTAACTGGAGAAGGAACATATCCACCCTCTTCAGCTGGGGAGGGGCATCTGAAGAAACATATGGGTCCAAAAACCACCTGGTTTGTCCTTGTACATGAAAATAATAGGTTTGGAAATAATAAGGGTTCCCTTAGCATAAAATCTGAACATGCTGAGTTGTCGTGAGCCATGCCATTCTGTAGACATTGTCAACAGCTTGGCCTCATCAAGGCATCAAGGCAACCAAATTCGAATTACTCTATAACTCTTAAAAACAAACTTTTTAGTATAAGACAAACTGAACATGACATAATGATCGCAAAATGGACGTGTACAAGTAAAGAGTGTTGCACCCAAAGTCATTGTTGTTGGTGAATAGACACATTTACTTCTCATAATACTTTAGGAAATATCTTTCCAAGTAGCATCTAATTTTATTGGTTTGAGATTACATGTACTCGGCACAGTAAATTAGGGCACTACTTTGATTTGTTTATGGAATGAAGGAAATTCACTGAATGAATGAGGGGTCATGCATATTTTTTTTTATAAATGTATGATACAATATAAAGGATAGAATGATATAACGTTAATGATATGTTGTGTCCTTTTGGTCCATGATGCGCAGATCGCCATTATAACCGCAGCCACTGCGGTCAATCCGCGGATTGATGGGCTGGTGTTAATGCAAACGATCCGTTTGATTAATAGCGGAGGGGTTGTGGTTGGTTGAAATAATACTTATGCAAAATTACGTTCTCTTACATTTTGACATATTTTTTTTAAAAAGTATCTACCAGGGAACAATGCACTGCCGTTGCACGTTTGGATTGGCGGCCTTAGAATCTGAAACCTTTTATTTTGTACAATTGAGTACTCAATAGTCAAACAGTATATCATTATTTACATTGAACAGCATGCGAACGTTGCATTTGGGAAGTTCATCAAAAATTGAAGTTTGAATTGATCAGGCGAAATATGTCTGTCCGATCGGCATGTCGTAGAAACACGTACATCTAAATTTACCAAAAAGGAATAACTTGTATTCTAAATACGTTTTAATTTATACACAACCAGCCTTCATCGACATCTGTTACCATATCTCATGTCTGCCCCACTCAGAAAGAATTAAAAAGCGTGATCGGGCACAGGTCTCTAAATGTGAGAAAATTATTTGTTCCTATGCCTCTCATCCACCCGCCAACCACCCAAAGAAATTATTTTCTCAAATTTTCCACGTGTGGGGAATTAAATGACGTCATAGCCCATCCGTGCTCCACTGCCATGTGATATCTGTCTCTAAAGCCTGGAGAAGTTAGAAGTATTTCAGATTGATAAACTGTGAAAGACACAGTTGAGTACCTGACAATGAAGCGCCTTCTTTGGATTTATGAGCGATATATTGACTAAGCTTGTCCCTATCTGTTGGCCCTGTGATAGACCATCGCCTCTTTCCTAATGACGGCTGGGATAGCCTCTAGCCCACCCACCACCCCTGCATAGGATAAGCGGTGTCGCAAATTTTTGGATGGATGGATGGATGGATAATGGCAAAGCTGTATAGTATCACTATCTGCTTCTTCTACTTTGCATGTCTAATAACTTAAACTATTATATATATACTGTATGTACATATGTGCTGTGTTTATATATTGCTAAATTACTTTTATTTTAGATTGTAAAGGCCACCTTTAGTATATTTGAGTGTTACTCACCCCACACTATATTTCATCATGCTCTGGTATTACACACAGTCCACATTAAAGGGTTATTATTGAAATTACATTATCTAATCTGAAGTTATGTTTGGTTCTGTTAGTTACTATGTTAATGTAATTGTAAACGGACAGACTATTGAGTAAATCCAATCTATGTAATCAGCTACTTTAAAAGTGGCGTCAAGAACATGGTCTTGATTTGCCGCAAGGCATTGCGGGATATCAATTGGCATCTCAGTATAATTGTGGTCGGATAAAAATACATGTGAAGTCTAATTTTATTGATTGAATCCTTGAGATTAGTGCACTAGTATTTTTTGAGCACTATCTATTTGACAACAAAATAATACAAATTGGTACCAAGTTGGGGATTTACAGATTTTTGCAGATCAAATCTAAAGCACAATCAGATAAGATTTTATTTCTCCCAAATGCATCACTTAATATTTACAGGACCACTGAATCATTCCCTACAGTGCAGATGTGTAGAAAATAATACAATTAATTGATACATTTTACGTAGTCAAATGTAAATAAAAGAGTAAAATGAATGTATATGGTTTTATCTGATTTGTTTTATTAGGTAATATTTAGTGAATGTAGGTACTCTTAGTTTAAAACATTGGGATTTTATTTGAATATACTGTGTGCAATTTGCTGCCATGATAGTTTTTATAAAATTCTATTGTTTTTTTAAACAAGTGATGTGGTTCCCCCAGGACCAAGCTGCCCCAAACAATCAATAGATGAGCCATTTGCTTAAATCTACCAAATGGGTGTCTCTTGCAATATTTTCTGCCTAGAATAAACATTATGCAAATATCTGAATTTCTGATAAAGAGGCGAACCTATTAAGTCATCACCCATTTATCATAATATTCATCAACACGGATTTCAATTCAAATTAAAACATAGGCCTATATGACATTTAATATGAATGTTTAGGCAATCTGTGAGTGAAATGGCAGAAGGAAGGTGTTAATAAAGTCTACATTTCACAGATTGCCACAGTTTAACAAAGTGCAATTTCTAATGCGAATGTGAATAGGCACGTCAAATTTGCTAAATAAAGGTTGTGTAGTAACTTGATCACATCCGAGTTGTTAGAAAAATAACTAAAATCATTACTTACAGCGAAAGATGGCTCGCTCTCAGTTGCTCCGTTGCGGTAGACTTGCGCGTCTGAAAACACTTGATGTCATCTGACTCCCGTTTTGCTATACCTCTCAATTGCTTTCACTAACCTTAAGAACCATTCGTCAAAAATACATGTTACTTTAATTAATCTGTTCAATTATTGCATGAGGGAAGTTGCCAAATACATTATGTAATATATAATTCTATTTTACCATGAAATAATCACTAAAGCAACCTAATTTGACCTCTTCTTATTTTAACTATAAACCTAGTTGCTATAAAGACTGATTGTAGGACTGTTGGGTTTCCCAGTCGAAACAACAATCATCCATATTGTGTAAATGCTGGTGGTCATGCATTTATTACTTCCCTTACAAACAATCCAAACATTTTAATATTTTTGCGTCTTCTCATAGTTTGTCTGCATGGGCTTCCGTTCTGGTGACATAGTCCATCAGTGATGGGAATTTCAGCTATTTTTAAGGAACCGGATCATTTGGCTCAGCTCAGTAATAAGAGTCGGGTCCTTCGTCCCAAACGGCTCCTCATTTAGTTGTACTTTTGGCTTTCAGAAGTTGCGACATTTTAGCGCTGTTTTGATACTCGGTACATAGCACCGAAAATATTCATTGTAATGTTACCAAACCTTATGATTGACAGAATATCAAATGTTTCCAAAAAAAATCTGCACAAAAATTGTGTAATAACTTCAGTGACGTGTAATGATTGAACATTTTATTTAAAACACTATCCAAAACAAATCCCATCCCCCCAAAATATATCACACTCAAAACAGAAAACGGAATGCCATATAACAAAGAACAATGTGCAAAAAGCAGCATCCAACCATTCTTGTCGTACCAGTAAGTCAATAGTGAAACATTTAGGGTATGTTGCCAGTAATTCTGAGGGGTTGATCCTGTTTCTTCACTCTTTTGTATATCGGCCCTTTTTTGCTTTTTTGATAAGAACCTTTCTGATGGGACTGCTGTTGCCACAATGCAGTCTCACTGCCATCACCCTCACAAACCTTGCCTGACATATGGCGTGCCACTGCTAGTTTCTGGCCGTGTTTAATTCATTAAAAACGGGGGAAATGCGTTTAGGTGAGAACCGACTCATAGATCCGACACGTTCACGAAGACACCACTGGATTCCATAGAGACGCGTAGGGATAGGTAAAACAAATAGGTAAAGCTGTCGTTAGTTAGCTTTTACAGCAGAGTGTATAACAGGAAAGCAAAGAACAGACACACATTTCGTTGTGAGTGTGGCTCACAACATTACGTAATAAAGCTTTAAGCTATGTTAGCGTTTGCTTTTTATCATATTAACGTTGTATTGTTGCGATGCCGTGGTTTTGTTATTGGCTAGCTAACGTAAACTAGCTTGTTAGCAGTCGACGCATACTCAATGTACTTAACCCCGTTGTCTCTATTTATAATAGTCTGGTTCGGAATCTTATTCACAGAAGAAAGAAGATATCAATGTCCTGCGAATAAACTTGCAGTACAGCATAATGTCCTTCAGAGACCTCCGAAGTAAGTTTATTTGAATGTTAGTAAGTCCGTTTGTAATATTGTTATTTGGATAGTTAGTTGTTCAGCTTAACTTTGTGCAAACCATACTACACATACCGCGGTTCTTTGAAGGTAAACGGTCTGCCTTCATCGCTTTTCTACCGGAATGGGACAAATCGCTTTGCGATGTTGACTCTCATTCACCCATTCACTCACACACCAATGGTGACAGAGCTGCCATGCAAGGCGCTTGTCTCAACGTCGGGAGCAGATCAGTATTCAGTGTTTTGCTCAAGGACACTTAAACACGAGGAGGTGTTGGGAACCGACACACTACATCCTTAGCCCTTAGCACACAGACGCTAAAGATAACAACACTACGATATTCTCATGATATTCAAATGCATTGGCTAATAACTTCAATGGCATACATGTTTCAAAGTAATTGCGTTTGACTTATCCTGATTTGTAAAATACTGTACTGCAGTTTTTTTGTTTTATTTATTGTTTAATTCGTTTTTTTCTCCATAATGTTTTGTATTTTAAAACGCATTAGATGACAATTCCCTTTTGTAACCATATCTGACCAATTGTATCTTATTCACAACGAGCTACCTGGGCTGGCAGCTAGATTAGTTATTTATCAGCAACTACTTGAAGTTACATAAGTATTTGAATTTGTAAAACCTTTACATGATTTGTAAAACACAAAAGGTAGGAAAAAGCATGTTTGTCCTATTAGGAGTATCCAAAAGCCAGGTCTAGGTTGACAACTATAGCAGCAAGGCCTGTAAAACGTGGACTACATCTGGCAACATATACTACTATGTTACAGATCATACAAGATGTGTTTCTAGATTTTTGAAACATCTACATTATTTGTGAAAAGCAGTCAAAGTAGAAAAATACTTGTTTTTCCTTTCATGAGTAATCAAGATGTGGTCTAGCTAGACAACCATAGCATAGCATAGGTAGAATAATGTGTTTCTTCATTTGTGAAAACTCTGCATTTTTTGTAAAATACAATCAAAATAGTGTTTTTCTGTTAATAGTAGGCCTACACAATTCCTGGTCTAGATGGACATTCATTGCAAGTTTTTTAGCCTTTTTTTTCCTCCTGTTTCCCAAAAGTTTCAGAGGTGTCACAAATCTAAAAAGATGCCTTTTTTATCTTCATGTGTTCATAGGTGTTGTCCAAGTTTTATAAGTCTAACCTCTGTGGTTGTCCAACTAGACCAGGCCTTGTGTACTTCAAAAAGGAAAACAATAATTTTTCTTCTTTGACTGTGTTTCACAAATAATGCAGATGTTTCACAAATTTCGAAACACATCGTATTTGATATGTTGTATATGTTGACAGATGTAGTACAAGTTTTATTGGTCTAGCTTATATGGTTGTCCAGCTAGACATGGCTTTCGGTACTCCGAATAAGAAAAATATGATTTTTCCTACTTTGATTGTGCTTCACAAATCTAAAAACACATCTTATGTGACCTCAAGTATATATTGATTATTTAACGAATCTAGCTTTTATAGTTGTCCAACTAGACAAGGTAGACACCCCCACCATCTCCATCACGAGTGTGCACACAGATACTCACACGTACAGTTCTTGTCCTTATTTGTGAATAAATTCATGAAACGTTCTGAATAAGACAGATTTGGTTTGATATGTTTACAATAGGTCATTATCAATCTAATTGATTTTAAAATATAAAACATGAACTGTAGAAAAAATACAAATTGTGACAAAAACGATGTAGTTTACAATTTCACAAATTAAGTCAAACGTAATTACTTTGAAACATGCATGCAAATTGATTAGTTCCTGAATGTGAAGATCAAGCAAATGTAAAAGTAACGCTATGTTTACCGCATATAAAAATGCCTGGCTTTATGACTTTCCCCAAATCTAATGCGTTACGTTGTACAGTGAAAGAACATTAACAATTTTACATTTTAAGAAGTATTGGTAGGCTTAAGCAATTTAAAATAAAATATAGCTGCAAACGGAGATGATCGGGGTCCGGGCAAATTGGCAGCATTTGAATGGTTCTTGAAGATTTAAAGCAGTGAGTTGTCAGAAATATTATGGCTTTTAATTAGATGCAACCATTCCCACAGCTCATTTGGTGTTAATTATTGTAGAGCAGGCTTTTTTTATCTTGTGGTGCTATATCAGATAATAGGTATGATTACAATCAGCATAAAAAACATTTATATCTGTGAAACTTTGCTGGATGATTAACCAGTTCAGGGCATTGTTTTTTTTTTTTTTACTACCGAAGTACTCTTGAGACGTACAGTAACAATTTCTGCTATCAATATCAAAAGCAACTTAAATTCAAGGAGCTTTCAAAATAACACATACTTGTCTTAGCTGCAAACCTTAACTGCAGCTTAGAAATGTCTCAGTATTTCTTGGCAGGATAGTTTGTTTGAATGTCTCCCTAATCAAGCAGTTTATAAAAATGTACTGTCATTTTGTTTATCTTGTACTTACAGTAGGTAATTGTAGACTTCTTGTGCTTTTCAACAGATTTCACAGAAATGATGAGGGCACTTGGGTACCCTCGCCTGATTTCTATGGAGAATTTTAGAGCACCCAACTTCACTCTAGTTGCAGAAATCCTTATATGGCTTGTAAAAAGGTGAACACGCAGCACCAAAAAAAAAAACCCAACCTGAGTCTGTAAAACACAAGTAGTAAGGCCTTACAGGTTAGAACATTTTGTTTCTATCTGTTTGTTTGCTATGCCCCACACAGATATGAACCGCAGATGGATATTCCAAGTGATGTGGACACCGAGTCAGACCGAGTATTTTTCATCAAGGCTGTGGCTCAGTTTATGGTAACCTATTGGCATATCTAATGACTGCATTTATGCATACAGCTAACAATCCTGAGAATAATGTGTGAACCATAACATTTAGAAATGTAGAGTAATTAGAACTTGATTATTTCTGCTCACTTCTCCTGGTAATAGGCAGCCAAAGCTCACATCAAGGTGAACACCAAGCGTCTGTACCAGGCTGATGGCTATGCAGTCAAAGAGTTGCTGAAGATCACCTCTGTGCTGTACAATGCCATGAAGACTAAGGAGATGGCTGCCGGGGACAAAGTGGAGGACGATAACAGCAAATTCAAGTTTGACCTGGCCTCAAGGGTAGGTTTAAAATTGGTAATTTTGGGGCTATCTATTAGCTGCTACATGCCACCCAGAAGAATAACATAGTAAACCAAAAGCATTTAGAAATATCTTTTAGTGGTTGGTATACTTAACCGTAGTTATTAAACTGCCATGTCATAATATAACTTGTGTGACATTTACAAAGTTCTTAATAAAATGATTATTTAATCATTGAGTTGTCCATAAGTTGTTACAAAATATAGATTGCTTTGGTTAATGCATGCAATAGTTCATCATTGACAACTGAGGAGCCCAGGGGGCTGTGAATAATTGTTGGTGTTCAGAACTGCAGGAATATAGTTTCAATTATTATAAATTATTCTGCCAACAAAAAGCTATATTTTTACTGTATGGACTGCTTATACTTTTTCTACTACAAATGTTACCCCCCAATAATTTTAAAAGCAGTCAAATAAATATAAGTCATTGTAATGGTCTTTCCCACTCAATTATCTTTAGATCCAACTCTATGATCAAATTTTGTATTTATTTTTTCTCAGGTGAACTAGTAGGTAAAGGCTTAAAGTAAATACTTGACTATTCAAGATTTTATAATTCAAAGGCCCTGGATATATATGTGCTGAATGGGAATAATGGAAGACAATTTGTTGAAATTAATATGAAATGTCTTGAGGCAGAAGTTAACCCTGGTCAGTGTCTCTGATCCAGATTGCAGACCTGAAGGCAGCACGACACCTGGCGTCCGAGATCACTTCTAAAGGCGCTTCTCTCTTCGACCTACTAGGGAAGGAGGTGGACTTGAGGGTGAGGAAAGAGCAACACAAAACAAAAAGTGCATGCAGACCCACACACCAAACATTTGTCTATTTTTCTGTCTAGCTCTCTACCTGCCATTCATTCAATTTCAATTACACACACACACACACACACACACACACACGCTCTCACAGATGACTGATGGCTGCCAGTCTAACACAGCTGACCTGGCAGCTACAATCCTGACCCTGCAGAAACTGGACACTATGGAGCGGTGTGAGTGTGTGTGTGTGTAGAAGCTGGCCTGACGCCCCCTGTGGCCCCCAGAGAGACAGAGAGAGAGAGAGAGAGAGAGAGAGAGAGAGAGAGAGAGAGAGACCAGAGCCCGTGTCCCTCTCAGACATGTCATGGGTGAAGGTGGATTAAAGCAGGGGGCTGGTTCCCCCTCTGGCCTCCTGCCTGGGAGGGCGACCTGGAGAGGCTGCATGCATGCAGATACAGAACAGCAGTTACGGAATTCCCTTCAGGGAATAGATGTTATAATCCTTGAGGGTTTTGGCACGAAATCCTGCAGGCAGTGCCTTACACAGAGTGAAAACTACAGTTCCCAGTTCCCAGGCCAAAGCCATATGAAACACATAGGCTGTGTAATCGCTGCCTTGTGTTGGTCTGCCTCGTCTGCCTCTTCACTCTCCCCCCGCAACGTCCCGTCTGTCTGTCTGTCTACCTGTGTGTCTGTCTACCTGTGTGTCTGTCTACCTGTGTGTGTGTGTGTGTGTGTGTGTGTGTGTGTGTGTGTGTGTGTGTGTGTGTGTGTGTGTGTGTGTGTGTGTGTGTGTCCGTCCCTGGTCTGGCCAGAGTATACTCAGGGCTGATCCAGGTGTGCCGGCCCCTTCTACTAGTCACCTGCAGCGGAACACAGAGTGAGGGGTGGTGGAGGTAAGAGTGGTGGTGGTTGAGGTGGTGGTGGTGGTGGTGGTGGAGGTGCAGGTAATAGTGGAGGTCGCGGTGGAGGAGGTGCAGGTCATGGTGGAGGTGGTGGAGGTGGAGGGTGGAGGGGGGGTTAGGTGAAGGAGGAGGAGGAGGGGGGGGGTTTCCGGGGCTCTGTGTAATATCAAGCTGATTACATCAAAGTGGTGACAAACCAGGCTGGCACCCCAGGCCTGTCATCTCCAATCACAGCGCCTGTCAAGACTCCATCAGCGCACGCCGCTAATTAGGGGAGCGCTAATGAAGCAGGGAAAACAAGTTTTACCCCTCCGCAGAGGGAGGGGGGGGGCACTCTGATGGAGAGAGAGAGAGAGAGAGTTAGAGACAGAGAGAGAGACAGAGAGAGAGAGAGACAGAGACAGAGGGAGAGAGAGCACGTTGGGGATACATTAGGGCTGTGAACAATAGAGAGAAAGACCGTGAGAGTGAGAGAGGGCACGGATGTTTGCGAGTGAGCGGGTTGAGAACAGTGAAAGATGGTGTGTGTGTGTCTGTCTGTGTGTGTGTGTGTGTTTGTGTGTGTGTGTGTGTGTGTGTGTGTGTGTTAAATCGTAGCGTAATGGAAATATCCGTCAGTGTTGTGACTCTCACAGCAGGATCTTCTGGGACTACTCTACCACCTGTGTCTTGATCTGCCAGGATTGTAGCCTTGATAAACACTCAGCCACAAAGACCTCATGCGCTCGTGTGTGTGTGTGTGTGTGTGTGTGTGTGCGTCAGCAAAGGGGAGATTGACCTCCCTGCCACCCATTGTTTTTCACACCCAGATCTGATGCAACCAGGACCCGTATTTTGCTATTCTGCTCTAGTGAAGGAAGGGCATCATTTAGAACCTTTTTGGAATGAGACTCTGCCAGTGCTTTCTAGAAGGTACCAGCCACTTGGTCCACTGAGTCCTCCTGCCAGCCTTAGACCTGTGCCAGGCTGTGCTGTGCCAGGCTGTGCTGTGCCAGGCTACACTGTGATAGGCCAGTGTGAGAACAAATGTGCCACTATGTGTGCCAGACTGTACTGTGCCAGACTGTGCCGTGCCAGGCCAGTCTGAGAGTAGCTGTGTAACTATGGGTGCCAGGCTATACAGTACCAGACTGTACTGTGCCAGACTGTGCTGTGCCAGGCCAGTGCCAGTGTGAGAGTCACTGTCACTATGTGTGCCAGGCAACGTGACTGTGTTTGCTGTTAATCAGGACGGCTCAACAAAATATTAGGATGTTTTCCCTGGAGTTCTCCTTAGCCACCAGTAGTGGTTATTAGTACAAAGTGACTTTTCTGAAATTAAAACCTATGCTATGTAATAAAAATATATAAAGTATATAAATATACTACATTTTTGTTTAATATATACTATGTCAATATTTAAACAAATTATTTGCGCTTCAATTTGGGTGCCAGTAAACAACAGCTGTTCATTCAGGAGGAACTTACCTTGGTCACTGAGCATCTGTTGAGCATTGCTTCCTGCCCTCCTCCTGCCGAGGGAGGCAGAAGAAGAAGAAGAAGAAGAAATATATTTTATTAAGATGTTAAGATGTTAAAGCCCCTTCAAGATATTTGTTCACTTCCTGTTTCTGTCAAATTAATCTAAGCAATAAAATAAACCAGATCCCATTAGAACACCTGTTCCGTGGATTATAATCTAATATTAGATGGAGTATAATTGCTAATGCTGCAATGTATTCAGTTGGTATTGCTGTTCATTTATAGTATATATTTAAAGATCACTACATTTATTTTACATATATGTAAATAATTACAGCAGAAGGGATTTCGGTTAGGGTTAATTTCTGTAAGTCTAAAGAGTAGAAGTCAAGTAGGTTAGGGTTAATTTTTCTTATTTATCAAAGTCTACAGAGCAGAAAGTGATTTGGGTTAGGGGTACTTATCAAAGCCATAGATCAGGAGTGATTTGGGTTAGGGGGTACTTATCAAAGCCATAGAGCAGGAGTGATTTGGGTTAGGGGTACTTATCAAAGCCATTGAGCAGGTATTTGGGTTAGGGGGTACTTATCAAAGCCAGTACGTTTTTCTCATACCTCTTGTCCTGGTTAAACTTGCACCTGCAGTGGCCACCTTCAGACGACAAGGAGAGACAATATAATGAGATCATACAATGAGGCTGTCTGCCCGCCTGTCTGTCCATCTGTGTCTGTCTAACGGTCTGTATGTCTGTCTGCCTGCCCGTCTGTGCCTGTCTAACGGTCTGTATGTCTGTCTGCCTGCCCGTCTGTGTCTGTCGCTCTGTGCCTGTCTAACGGTCTGTATGGCTGTCTGCCTGCCCGTCTGTCTGTCTGTGTCTGTCTAACGGTCTGTATGGCTGTCTGCCTGCCCGTCTGTCCGTCTGTGTCTGTCGCTCTGTGCCCGTCTAACGGTCTGTATGTCTGTCTGTCTGTGTCTGTCTGGTCTGTGACTGTCCTTAGGCCTGTCTGTCTGTCAACCTGCCAGCCTGTCTGTCTGTCGACCTGCCTGCCTGTCGACCTGCCTGTCTGTGTATTCATCTGCCTGCTTCTGTCTATCTGTCTGCCTGTCAATGCGTGTCTGCATGTGTTTGTGTGTCTGCCTCTCTGCATGAGTGTTGGTCTCAGTGTGTGTACCCCAGTGTCTTAGTGTGAGTGTGTGTGTATGTATGTGTGTGTGTGTGTGTGTGGGGGGGGGGGGGCGGGGTCTTAATGAGCAGGATGGTGATGCCTATCAGACACACCACTCCACCCAGGATCAGTCATCCCACACGTAGCTGGTGGTAGTCTGAAAAACACATGAA
>JAVQJS010004163.1:0-10853 GCA_036024795.1 Galaxias rostratus | reverse complement strand
AGTAGGTCTATCAGCTGTGTATCCACCTGACTTCTGCACAACACAACTGATGGTCCCAACCCCATTTATAAGGCAAGAAATCCCATGTATTAAACCTGACAGGGCACACCTGTGAAGTGAAAACCATTTCAGGTGACTACCTCTTGAAGCTCATCGAGAGAATGCAAAGTGTGTACAAAGCAGTAATCCGAGCAAAAGGTGGCTACTTTGAAAAAACTAGAATATAAGGCGTGTTTTCAGTTGTTTGACATTTTTTTGTTAAGTACATATTCCCACGTGTTAATTCATAGTTTTGATGCCTTCAGTGTGAATCTACAATGTCAACAGTCATTAAAAGAAAGGAAACTGATTGAATGAGGTGTGTCCAAACTTTTGGTCTGTACTGTATATATATATAATTTTAAGTAAACTGAATACGTCAACTCACTAGAGAACGCGTGTCCCGAGCAGCGACACGAGCGTTTGTCAATCTGACAGCTGACATTTCAGACTAAAAATTTTCATTCTGAAGATTTCGAATAATTCCTACAAACCGACAACAACAGCTGTATCATGTATCTCATGTATCTTAAGAGTCACTTATGTTTTGCAATTTTAGTAAGCACTTGGTAATTGGTAAAGATCAGACAGGATTTGTTCTTTATTGAGAAGAATATTCTAAATTATACAAACAAAATGGTCAACTACTTCATATAACACATATAATATATACTGTATAGATATATATGGTTAAGAGAGAAACAAGGTACAATAAAAAATAGAAAAGGATTTATGTACAAGTAAAAAAGTTGCTTTGCATAATGTCTTGTGAAGGTGAAAATGACAGGGTCAAGGGCATGTTATGTTGATGAAAGAACAGCCATCATGGATAGCAGTACACTGTATCATGGATGGCTGTACACTGACAATGGTACAACCCACAATGATGCATCTTTGTCAACTAAGGGTGTTAGTACCATACAGTTTAGACTTGAAATGAGTAGGGGAATTTGGCTTAGCCAGGAAGGCACATTTGGCATAATCGGATACCAATCTTAGGACCTGTGTCCTCAATGGAAAGCATAGGTGTCAAACAAAATTGTAACAGTACTCCAACAATGGGCCAATCCAATCTCTCCATGTTTTAACAATATATTCCAGTGAGTAGAGGTTTGGCCAATAAATGCATCTAACAAATGCATTTGGTCTGATACAAAACAGAAGCGATCCATGATTGATTGTTTGTAGATAAGCAGTCTCAAAGTTATACATATTTTTCTATAACATCAGATTAAAAATACTCCTATTACAATTAAAATACCTCATACATCTCCAGATTTGGTTCAGGAATCACAATAACAATTAATGTAGGTGCACAAATATACTGATTGTAGTTAAGCAAAAAGTGATTATATGATTTTGGTAGAAGAAGAAAGAAAACTTTCATTTCAAATACAAAAATACAACGTAAGAAACCTGTCAATTGAGAATTGAGACATTGAGAAAATAGCACAAACAAATACACCTCAACTAGAAGTGAGAGCAACAGCATTCAGAAATTAATACATGTTCAATGTCTCCTCGTGACTCTGTGGAGTACATTGTATCGTTATATGTACCACTTACTGCAACAATTTCACTCATTGAGCAGGAGAAACAGACTCACAAATAAAACGTGAGTGCCCAGATTTGGGAAAAGATACTTGTTTTTAGTCACTGGCAAGCATGTTTAACTTAAATCCACTCACACTTGAATGACATAATTTACTGACGGCGATTCCATCTCATTTTACCAATGATACCATTTAAGAACTAGCTTGATGGGGAGAAACCTTTACATGGACATATTATAGTGCATCATGTCGCCTTTGGTTTGCTTTCAATCATTACAACGTTTTTTTGTGAATAGATTTCTGTATCAGTGACAATATCAACAGTTCTGATACAAAAGGTCAAAATGACCAGCTTGAGAATGTTGCAGAACCGTACGTATAACCATCTCTTTCGATGTACCTACGTAATAGGAACAAATCTGTGTAACAGTTGCAAGTATTTAGAAAGAACATAGAGTTGTAACTATTTACACCACAGCTTAGCTTAGAACCACACCGTTGAAGAAATAAATTTTGTGTGTATTTGTACTTCTCAAATAACACAACACCAACTTTGGCATCTTCTCTTCACAACAACAAAAGAAACATGAAGACATAAACTCATAACAACAATAAGGCAGTATTTGCTCAGAGATCAAAAGCTTGATTGAAGGGGCTCCATCATATTAAAAAGCTAGTTATATTTCACAAAAGTTAATATGAACGTGACAGATGCATTCCAAGCACATTGAATGTAAGTTAAGGATATCATGGTGAAGTATCCTTTGATGACACTCGGCCCAGTGGTCTCCTATAACATTAAAGATTACCCGAAGTCCCTTCTCTTACGATGGCTTCTATGAAAGGTCGACTTGCTAACTTGACGCAAGCATCACTGCTAGGTATTTTCACAAAGTTGCTCCTTAAATGCCCCTCATTCCAGGTCCAGTCACCTCACATCAGACTACACCGTGGTGGACGCCCACCTCTGTGAAATGCTCTGTAGCAGAAACAAAGCCATCTCCACCACTTTCAGTCCAAGGGTCTACAATGTTAACTGGCGAAAACATGAGAGCTGTTATGTTTAAAAAAATTACACTCACTTTTCTCAAGTGCAAAAAAGAAACAAAGCATGGGAGAACAAAGTGATTTGGTTACAATAATAAGGAAGGGGTAATAGATGAGAAGAAACAAGTTGTAGTTTTGAACTACAAAGATCTAAAGTCAGTTTTTTTTTATTTTCCTTTGGCCAAACTATGCAAACACTTGCATGTTCCCACGCTGAGACTGCTGGGAGGCCTGCTGCGTCTGCTGCGACTGAGGCTGCAGCTGCACCTGCTCTGGAATGTGTGTGTGGCGGGATGAGGGCAGTGCGCGCTGGGGGTTCCCTAGGGGTGTTGGGCTGGTGGTGACATCAGACCAGTCCGAGTTGGAGTGGGGGGAGGATGAGGACCAGGGGTCAGGCGATTCAGGCGAAGGGGTGAGGTACGGGTGCTCGCTGGGGGGGTGAGGAGGATGCCCTGGGGTGGTGCCCTCGGAGCCAGCTGTGGCATAGCTGTGCTGGGATGGAGGCGTGGGGTACTTATCCACTGGGCTCTGCATGGCTTGGTAGGGGGGCAGTTGGCGGGGCTGGCCGTCGGCCATGCCGTGACCTCCGCGGCTCAAGCTGTGGGAATGCTGGTGCTGCAGGGTGTGGGCCAGGCCGTGGCCCATCCCCATCTGATCAGGCATCTGGTACATCATGCCCTGGGGGCAGCGGAGATGAGGACCCTGCTGGGTTTGGCTCTGGCCTGGCTGGACCTGCACCTGGCCTGGCTGGGGCTGCTTCATCAGAGCCTGGCCTCCTCCGTGCCCCGGGGCCATCATCTGGAAGGTGACAATGGGTGGCAGCTGTTCGCGGCTCATGGTCACATTCATGGGAGTAAGCATGCCCTGGCTGTGGTGCTGCGACATGCTCCCGTGGGACGCCCCCATCTGGTGGGGCATGAGGCTAAACATGTGGCCTCCGTAGTTGTGCTTGGCCATCCCCACCCAGCTCTGCTGCTGGCCCAGCATGTGGCTTACGGGGGGCAGCAAGGGCCTGGAGCCCGGACTGACCAGCAGGGGAGGGGAGTTGGCTGCATTGGCCACACCTCCTGCCGCGTCCCCTGCATACGAGTGTGGGGACTCCAGGGAGTCCACGGGTGACATGGTGATGGAGCTCTCAGACAAGCCTCCGGCCGCCTTGGTGCCGTTGGCGTTCGCTACGCTTCCTCCGGCTCCACCGGCCCCCGCAGCCGCTCCCTCTCCTCCGGCAGGCTTCTTCCTCCGCTTGGCCTTCATGTCCTTTTGTTCCTTGGTAGGTCCTCCTCCTCCTGCGCCCACGCCTCCTACTTTACTGTTGCCGGCCCCTCTCCTGCTCTTCTTGCCCTGGGGCCCGGCGCGCATGCCAACGAAGCTTCCGTTCCCACACACCAGGGAGGAGTGGCCCCCTCCGCCCCCCATGTGGTTGGGCCCATTGTGGGGGCTGTGGACCAGGTTGTACTGGTCCAGCAGACGAACAATGTCGTGGTGCATGCGCTCCTGGGCGGTGTCACGGGGCAGCCGGTCCAGGTGGTCGGTGATGTCCCGGTTGGAGTAGTGGTCCAGCAGCACCTGGGCCGCCCCAAAGCTGCCTTCTCTGGCCGCCAAGAAGAGCGGAGTCTCCTCCTGGGGGGGGGTTGACAGACGGACACATGCCCGATAAACAACAAATCGCACCCTGCTCAACTAACAGCCCTCTGTGACCCTGAAGATTCTATCACAGTAACAGCATTACAGAGAGATGCTACCATAAAACACACACCTTGTTGTCTTGCATGTCTCTGTTGGCACCATTCTTCAAAAGCACCAGAGTGGCTTCCACATTGTTCACTGCAGCAGCCCAGTGGAGAGCAGACTTGCCTGAGGATAGAAAGCGGAGGAGGAGATTGTTGTGGATTTGTAAAGTGTCTTTGGGTTTTAAGAAAGGTGCTCTAAAATTAACGGTATTATTATTATTATTTTGCTGATGGTGATGATGTGTTCCCCCAAGGCCTCACCAAGGTCGTCCACGGCGTTGATGTCGGCGTGACAGTGCACCAGCTCCTCCACCATGCCCTCCACTGCCAGCCGAGCGGCCAGGATCAGAGGGGTGGTGCCGTCGTTTGTGCGAGCGTCGAGCTCGGTGGCCCGGTTTCGGATCAGGATCTAGCAGAGGAGGACAGAGTAGAAAGAAGGGTTAGTCCGAAGTTCTTCACAGCAGCGATTTCACCACACAGCGCCTGCACTTCAAACACAAAAATCAAAAACAGAACAATTCAATCTAATGGAAGACTGGAGTACGTCACTCGCCCAGGACAAAGCTATTTGAGCCGTCAATTACTGCCGCCGGCACAATTACCTGGAACACTCCCTGTGCGTCAGCAGAGACGGCGGCGTGCAGCGGGGTGCGGCCCATGTTGTCATGGGCGTTGGCGTCCGCCCCGGCGTCCAGCAGCCTCTTGGCTGCGTCGGCGCGGGCGTAACGGGCGGCTAGGTGCAGCGCCGTCTCTCCAGTGCGGTCGGTCTGGGCGATGAGTGTGGCGCCCTGGGCGATCAGGTCCGAGATGATGTTGGGGCAGGGCTCGTCGCCGCCACTCTCCTCCTCCTCCTCTGTGTGCAGGCCGCAGTCGGGGCCTCCTCCGGTCCGCAAGGAGGCCAGCATAAGGGGGGTGAAGCCATCTGTGGGAACGGGGAGAAGATTACATTCGTCCTCCCCGACCAGTCAAATATGATTTTGCTTGTATGGCATACATAGGCTATCCGATAGCTGCCCTTTAGTTTAACTACCTGTTAACTACCTGTCAAGTCAATCAAATACTTTTCTATATGACATTTTAAAGCATTGAATCACACCAAGCACCAAGCACAGATGGAATGGTTTCCCCACCTGGTCCTTTAACATTGACGTCCAGACAGTCCACCTCCAGGTCAGCCTGTGGTGGCGTGAGGGTGATGTCGGCGGCCTTGTGGTGCTGCAGGGTCCACTCCCTCCGGTCCACACCGCCTTCCACAGCCATGGGGGGTAACAGGGGCTTGTCCTCTGTCTGGAAGCACATACCCGAGCCATGGATTTACTTGCGAGGATAATGTCGGTACGGCTTTATCTAATGCTAAGCGTTCCTTTTGAAGAGGCGACTGATTCCGCTGTCATTCTCACCCTGACCTTCTTCAGTGGCATCTCCTCAGCCAACCATCTCTGGCTCTGGCCTCCGTCAATCATACCTCCATCCTGAGATTTAAAGTTCCTGTGAAAAAACAAAGAGGGTTGGAACCTTGTGAGTGTAACTGTTACAATAATACAGGACTCACTGTCCTCCACCATCCGCTGTCCTCTCCCTACTTCATGCCAAAGTCGTCCTGGCCCACGGGCTCCCTCCTCTTGTCATCCTTCTTGGCCAGGAAGCCATCCGGGAGCCACAGGATTCCGTGCTTCCGCTTTCTCTTGGCCGCCAACATCCCCAGCACCAGGATGAGCAGGATGATGACTGCTGCCACAGCAACCACGTATATCAGGTATGGACGGGGTGGTGGTGGGTTGACGATGCCTGCTTGTAAGGGGGGGGGGGGGGTTTGGGGGGGCAGAGATGGAACAGCTCAGAATACAGCAAACCCCAAGCACTAGGCCGACTGCTGTGCTACTACCGAACAGTTGAATGCTTCTTACTGTCTACAGAGACGAGAGGGTAGGGCAGCTCTGACTTGATGTAGAGGGCAGCAATGTAGGAGGCAGCCGGTTTGGTGTTGTCGAAACAGTTCACAGAGCTTTGGGTACACTCACGGTTGTCAATCTCCAGGAACACCTTGGACCTGTCCATCACAACAAAACACGCACAAACACACACGCACACACACACACGCACACACACACACACACACACACGCTTCAATCAGCAAAGTAAGGTTCAACAATAGTAGTAAAGGCAGACAGTGAAAGCACGAGAGACAGTAAGCTCTCTAGCAGAGACGGCTCACCCAATAACCTCCGTGTCCAGCTCCCGTTTCCCCCGCCGCTTCATGGCCCCCCCCTGGCCCTGGTCCCCGGCTGTGCCCTCGCCCTTGTCCAGGCCGTAGTAGGGAAACACCATCGGCTGCTTGTTCTCGTCCAGCTTGACGCGCAGGTTGGTGTGCAGCAGGGTGCCCAAGGAGCGCAGGAAGCCCCGTATGTCCCCCAGCAGCTCCTCAGGCTGCAGCAGCACCACGATCACCAGGGTGCCGTCGGCCACTTTGGCCGGCTTGTCCACGGCGCAGTCCAGGCCGTCCCAGCCACAGCCGTCCGTGTTGCAGCTCTGGTCGCAGAAGTTGTTGCCGTAGTGGTCGGCGCAGTACGTGTCGTATCTTGGGAGAATGGAGTAAGTAGAGGGAGAGCAGGGAGCGAGGGTTAGGCTCGGGTCAAAGAGCCACAGGGGACTAGTCGAGATGGCATATAGAGCACTTTAAAGCTGAGGTTGTTGTCGGACACATGTTTGACACACCAAATTAAAGCATTCAGACACAGGAGGCTGTATCACATCCTTACGAGGATACCGTAGAAGGGTTTCGGGTCGGCCAATGGTAAGACAGCGAGCCGTCATTAGGGATACGTACTTGCAGGAAGTGGTTGGTGTCTCCTGGCACTCAAAGTTGTCGTAGAGGCAGCCCAAGTTGTTGCACTCCTTGTCGCAATGTCCGTTGCCAAAGAGCTCCCAGCAGTTCAGCCTGGAGGGGCAGTTGACCCAGGGCCGGGGCCAGTGCAGGGAGCAGTCCCCCCCGTCCCACTCGCACTCGTGGGTATTGCACTGGGGGTCGCACACCTTATCCCCTGACCGCTGCTCGCACTCCACATAGCGGCAGGCCGGCGTGCGGTCCTCGTGCATGGCCTCGTCCCTCTCGCAGTGCCGGCCCGAGAAGGGCGAAGGGCAGCGGCAGGCGTACTGGCTGGGGCTGTGGGTGTCCTTCAGGCAGGTCCCCCCGTTGAGGCAGGGCCGGTTCTGGCAGATCTGGACTGTCTCGCAGTGCGGCCCGCTGAAGCCCTGCTGGCAGCTGCAGTAGAGGTGCCCGCTGGAGGACTCCTGGCAGTGCCCGCCGTTTTGGCAACGCAGCTGGGCACAGCTGTAGCCGTCGATTTCGCCGCAGTTGAAGCCTGTGTGGCCCTGTGGTGTCAGAGGGAGTGGGAGTTACACAGTCAATCCCAGTGCAGAGGACTTACAGCGCGACAGACACAGCACACACGTGATCACGCTGAAATAAACCAAGCGCGCACTGCTGTTAACCATACCTGAGCCGTGGAGTCTCACCCTCTGAAGCCAGTGGGAGAGTGAGAGAAGGGTTAGTGGTTAGCACTTAGGGTGAAATTAACTTCAAAGAGATGCACAGACACAAAAGCGAGGGCAGAGGTTGGAGGGTTATTTGCTGCACATCTATACTAGCACTTGGAAAGGGCTGTGACTTCAGGAACTGTGTTTAAAAAGCAGAGAGTCAAGCGTGAGGCAAGAAGCTCCATTGCAACCCAAGAGGCCACTTACAGGGAGACAGGTACATGTGTAGCCGTGCACGGAGCTCATGTTCATGGAGCAGGTGCCACCGTTATGGCAGGGCTTGGACAGACACAGGTCCACCATGGACTCACAATGGCGTCCTGAGGAGAAGCGGGAAACACAGGAACAGGTTTTGAAAGCCTTGTCAATCAAAATATCAAAACTGCTGTCACTGTGTTTTGTTTTACCATGTTACGCACAGAGAACGTGGGAAGGGCCATGTCACTCACCAGTGTATCCGAGGCGACAGCGGCACTGGTAGTCGTTGGCCATCTGGACACAGTCCAGGCTGCCGGCGAAGTGGCAGGGCCCTGATAGACACTCGTTGACGTCGCCCTCGCAGTGCTCCCCGGCAAAGCCAGCGGGACAGGAGCAGGTGTAGCGACCCACGCCGTCCACGCACTGGCCCCCGTTCAGACATGGGGGGCTCCAGGGGCCCGGCTTGGGGGCACAGTCGTCCACATTCACCTCGCACTGCACGCCTGGAGCGAGAGCACAGAGGAATCATTGCAGGGTTCAGTGATACAGAGAAAAGGGATATGAGAAAGAGAAGGAACAGTCCAAATACCGTGTGTTCCAGGTGGGCAGGCGCAGGAGAAGCGGTTGACTAGGTTGATACAGGTACCGCCATGGCGACAGGGGTTGGAGTGACACTCGTCGACGTCATACTGACAGTTGACCCCCTGGTAACCTGGCTTGCACTTCACAAACACACACGCACATCCAAATATGATGCATGTAGTGACTCTCATTGTTTCAATGACCAGCTTACGTGGTTCCTGACCCTGTCCCCTACCTCACACTCGTAGGTGCCCTGGTAGTCTTTGCAGGTGGCCCCGTTCCGGCAGGGTTGGGACTTGCACTCGTCCACCGTGTCTTCGCAATAGCTGCCTGTGTAGCCAGGCTGGCACAGACACTCGTGGGCGTTCATCGCGTTCACACAGCGCCCCGCATGCTTACACACTAACTCCACCTCAACACCTGAGAACCACACGCGTACACGCCACATCACGATCCCAGTCAGTGGAGCGTACGGCTACCGTCGAGCTTCCACCCATGAAACCATCGCAAACTACGACACCGATTACTCTTTTCCAGTAAAAAATGCCACTCAGGAGTTTTGTCGGGAGAGACGTGTGGGGCTATGCTCACCCCTCTTGGCAGCGAGGTCCTGGCAGGACACATTGGGGACGTCACAGTAGAGGCCGCTCCAGCCAATGGCACAGTGGCAGGTCCATAATGTCTCCGTCTGGGAGCAGGAGCCTCCGTTCATGCAATGCACCTGGCTGCACAAGTTCACAAAGTTCTGCAGCCACAAAAGAGCCACCGCACGGGTTAGTCTCCACAAACCTTTGCGTCATATAAATGATCAATCATTAACTCTTTCACTATTTTAAGTGTAGCATTCGATGACACAAATGCAAGCTGAGCATGCCAGTTACAAACACACATCCACACCCACACCCACAGCCAACCTGGCAGTTCTGTCCGTTGTAGCCAACAGGGCAGGTGCAGCGGTAGGTGCCCAGGCCATCAGTGCAGGTCCCTCCGTTTTTGCAGGGCTGGGAGTCACACTCGTTCTGCTCATACTGACAGAAAGTGCCGTAGAAACCCGGTCTGCAGCGGCAGGAGAAGGTGTTGATGTCGTCGATGCAGGTCCCGTTGTTCAGGCAGGAGCTGGAAAGGAGAAAAGGAGAAAAGGAGAGTCAAAACCACAGAGGATTTGGATCGTAAAACAGTAGGACGGTCGAAGGGCAACGTCCACCAAACACATCCGCTTACCTCTCGGTGCATTCTGGGATGTTGTGTTCGCAGAGGATGCCGTCGAAGCCAGGCCGGCACTCGCACACGAAGCTGTTGACGTAGTCGCGGCACACGGCGCCATTGCGGCAGGGCTGGCTGGCACACTCGTCCACCTCCATCTCGCAGCGCTCGCCATCGAAGCCGGGGCGACAGTCGCAAGAGAAGCCCCCGACGTCGTCAACACAGGAGCCGCCGTTCAGACACGGGTCTATGGGACAGGAGACAGAGAGACAGAGAGAGAGAGAGAGAGAGAGAGAGAGAGAGAGAGAGAGAGACAGAGAGAGAAAGACACAGAGAGAAGGGGCTTCAGCTCACAGTTAGAGATGGACCAAAGATCCCGTTGGGGGAACGGCACATAAAAGGATCCGGTAGGATGTTGGGGTCGGGGGGACTTACTGGGGGAACAGTCGTCAATGTTGGTCTGACAGTTGTTTCCGTTGTAGCCCGCTGGGCACTTGCACGTGTATCCGCCCTCATTGTTGATGCAGCGCGCGCCGTTCTGACAGGGGTTCTTGTTGCACTCGTTGACGTCCTCGGCACATCGAGGACCTGCTTAACAGCAGCGAGGGGATAAGCTCAGACTCAGGGCAGCACAGGCTGGTGTAGTGTGTCGGGGTGATGGAACAGTACCCACCTTCCCAGCCGCTGGGACACTTGCATTTGTAGGAGGTGTAGTCAGGACTAGGTAGGCACACTCCTCCCCTCTGGCAGGGGTGGGAAGCACATGGGACCAGCTCTGTCTCACAGTGCTTTCCTAGGTACACACACCCACGCACATAAAATAAGCACAACTTACAGTATTTATTTATTTATTTAGTTGAATGTGTGTGTGTGTGTGTGTGTGTGTGTGTGTGTGTGTGTGTGTGTGTGTGTGTGTGTGTGTGTGTGTGTGTGTGTGGTGTAACTGTGTATGCCAGGCTGCGCT
>JAVQJS010004134.1:0-12147 GCA_036024795.1 Galaxias rostratus | reverse complement strand
AGAGAGAGAACATATAATAATACATTTAATTTATAAGGCGCCTTTCAAGGCACTCAAGGTCATATAGTATATTGCGGAACAGAGAACAAAATAAAAAGCGAGGGGGGAGGGGGCAAGATAAAAATAAATAAAAAAAAGCCAGCTAGACATATTCTTCAAAACAGTCCCACAGTAGCGCTGAAAGAAAGGGAACTATTTCTGCTGAACAGGGCGTGAGAAAGTGCAAGCTTCAAGAACATTCATGTCATCGAAGGTCAGTTCAAAGAGAGCCACCGTGGATAAAATGGTGGATGTGAAACCGAAACACATACAGGAGACCACAGTAGAATACAGCATCCAGCTGACCAGGCTGAGATGTTACAGTAGGATGCAGAGGTAGGACTGGATTCAGCTGACCAGACTGAGAGGTTACAGTAGGATACAGAGGTAGGACCGGATTCAGGTGACCAGACTGAGATGTTACAGTAGGATACAGAGGTAAGACCAGATTCAGGTGACCAGACTGAGAGGTTACAGTAGGATACAGAGATAAGACCAGATTCAGCTGACCAGACTGAGATGTTACAGTGGGATACAGAGGTAGGACCGGATTCAGCTGACCAGGTTGAGATGTTACAGTAGGTAACAGACGGATATAGGCACAGTAGGATACAGATGCCAGACTAGATCAGGCTGACTACTAGTCTCTCATGCAGCAGGTTTACAGAAAGAATTGGAACAGAATCAAAGGGATTGGTAGATTAACTATGGATATTTCATAACATTGTTTTGTACACACCATTGTTCACAAGCAAATGTGCATTTCCTGTGGAGACAAGGTCCAAAAAAGGTCAATGGGTTGAGAGGCGGAGGGGGTTCTGAGTAGGTTATCGGGTCAATCTGTTAAGTCCAACTCTGACGTCACCGTGTCTATCCTATCGAAGGCACATTTTGATATTTTGTGCATTGTCTGTTTTAACTTCACAGTTTGGGCTTCAAGCAGCTACTACAAAGACACATAAGGCCAAATCACCTCTAATAAAAAGCCAATAATCATTCATTTGAAAGTCAATCGATTAATCAATCGAGGGACCGATCTCGCTCCGAATTGTACACACCGTCGGCCATGTCCGGTGCCTTCCCTTGCAGAGACACGCATCCAAGAGAGAACCCTCTCGTTGCCAAGGACGCGGACGACCCTAGCAACAAGAACCTGTGGATCACAAAAGAGGAAATGGCTTCACATTGCCTGTGAGCTGAACGGTGCCTTATAGTGGTCCAATAGGAATGGATGAAAAACATTAGAAAGTAGTTTTGTTTTGTTTGTTTTTTCGCACTAGAATTTATCATTCTTATCAGTGTAAACATATTCAACGCATTTGTTAGCCTCAAGTCTCATCGCATCAGTAAGCCTATTTTTTTAAGTACTTATACAAATAATATAAAGTCTGATGTCTGGCAAAAGAGAACCACAATTACAACATTTCAAACCCGCTCCACATGAATTGCCTCTATAAACTAAACCATCAGCATGTGGTGCACTTCCATCAAGGCTAGGGGTGCATCACTTCATCACCCCCCCAAACCCCCCAAAAAACTAGGGTAAGGCACGCCATCAAACAGCTGCTTCAGCACGAGCTTGAGATGTGGTCATGAAACAGTGTAGTAGACAAAACCTCACACTTAGACTCTCAAAAACGACATGGCATGGCCCATCTCAAAAATATACAGCCACCTAGGTCTTAGATTAATCTAAATGTCCGTGCATCAGCTATTCAGATAGAATGCGTGTTGGAGAGGGGGGGTGCCTCCTCACATCAGTTTTTGCACCTTAAAAATGCATTTTCTGTAGGCCTCAAAGTACATAAATAAATAGTTTCATGCAAACAAAAGATGTTTGGCAGCTGGCTTTCAAGGGTGACTTGAATGATGTGGGTGTATTTCAAAAGTGGGAAGGGCACTGTAATGTTGAGTCCTGAGCGTGCGTGAGGCAGACACACCCTTAGGACAAGAGCCCCACCCGAAAAAAACGGCGTGCGCTGGCAATTCCACACTGCTTTTCCACAGCCACCGTCAGTTCTATAGCAAAGGGTTGGCGTATCGACGTAATCTATCCCCACACAATAGACAGCAAAATCATTGTCTTGCTTTAGAAATGTTAAATGTATAACAAGAAGCTTCGTTGTTCAAATAGGGTTCAACCTACTAACTAACTCAATACTTATAAGTAGGTAGCTAGCTAGCTGGCTGGGCTAGCTAATAATAATGCTCCACCGTAAAGCTAAATAGTAGAATTAAATAGTAGCCATATCCATGACACTAAAACTAAGTAATTTCACTGACCTTGGTGTAAGCATTTTTTTTTGAATTGGACAGATAGCAAGTCAGACAATTGAACGAGAGGTCAAACTTTTCGGGCTAAAGGCACGACAAAGATAGGTTGAAAACAGAGAAAGTGAAAAGTCAACCATTTCCTGGTTGTCTTTAAGCTCCTCCCTCTTACGGTACCGTAAAACCGATAAAGATGGATCCCCATTAATAAAATAAATAGACCCAGTTTAGAAAAAGAAACATGTCTTACTCTTAACAGGTCTGTCTACAAGGAATGAATGATGGCGCTAATCCACAGTTAGACAGAAATTTCAGTGCAAATGTATGTTTGTTTAAAAGGTGTTTTATTATTAGTTGTGTGTATGTAAAGTGTACACGATGTTACTTTGTGAATGTTGTAAACCAAAACTGAAAGTCCCTAATGCAATTGTGGGTCAAAGCGCGTGGACGGGCAGGTGGTGCTTTATTTGTGTTTATTACTATAATCATTAGAATTATTCATTATCATTATTATTATTAGTAGTAGTAGTAGTAGTAGTAGTAGTAGTAGTAGTAGTATATGCACATATATTTAATTTTTTATTCTATTCTCTTATTCTTTTGTAATGGATGTGTAACTTAAAGACGTGTTGTATTTTCAATAAACATTTGATAATTTAAAATGCCGTAATGTAAAACATTTTAATGCAGTGAAAACCACAGTCAGTTGCTTGTGTGACAGCTGCTCAGATTGATAAAGGATGTTAAGTGATAATGCTGGAATCTAAGTTTAGCCTTAAGACGGTTGATATTATCGCTACATATTGCTTACGCAATGCGACAATATTGTTCATTGTTGATTATAAATATTACTAGTTAATGTTAATGTGAGTTTATTTTTCCCTTTCATTAAAGATGCACGACAAGAAAACTTTGACAGTACTTTTTTAATTAATAAACTAAGTAACTATAAAATTGTGTCCGGCAATACCTTGCATGTCTTCAACAATATCCCAAATGACTAGGACAGTACCATCCAGAAACTAAGTAATATACAAGAGTTGATATTTGCAATATGGAGCGCCACAAATTAAAAAACATTCACTTTCCCCGAAAATTCAATTGCAATCATTCGGGGTCGTCAAGCTACAGTTTCCAGAGTACTGAATAACAACATCGTAGACTCGCACCTTGCACTATAACAGGACAAGGCTAGCCCCCCGAAAAAAGCAAAGATCTCGTGACCGGTGAAAATAGAGGCTGTGCTGACGTTTAGTGTATTCTTGCCGTTCATTGGTCAGAATCGGAGAGTTCAGCTAAGTCTACCAACCCCCACCAGCTCCATTATAAAATACTTGGCAGAAACAAAGAACTGTACAGTCCAGCTGATTTTAACTCACGGAGTGTTTGCTGCATGTCTTCCCCATACTGAGGCGTCAGGATCCCAGACTGACAGTGAGGGTAGAACTCCTGGGAACCGAATGAAGAAACTCCTTTTGCTTCACTTTACATACAGAGGATTAGTAAGAAAAGGGAAAAAAAGTAAAAGAAGAAAATGGACAACTTTAAATTACGGAAAGCGGAACCCAAAGACGTGCCTGACCTATTGCGACTCATAAAGGTACGCCAAAGTTTGGCGAAACATGAAGTCAATACCATATAGCCACAAGTGGCCCCACATGTTAACTCCTGAAATCTATTTGTATTTATCCTACAACATTTCTAGATGTACGATTTATCAGCTGTCCTATGGCCATCAGTTGTTAATGTAGATGTAGATAAACAGGTAATTAATCAAATGTGTTTAGATTAGAAACAAAGGAAGCCGATAACGTTCCTGATCTTTCGCTCGGAAGTATATATGCTGTACTTTTCCGCTGGATATCCGAGTGCTACCGCACATTCTGCAGTTTATTGTGTGCTTTTGTTTACATCCGCGACGAACCGTTTCCTCTGCTTTGAGGCTAGTCTAGGCCTTTAGGCGGTGGTCCCATTTTAACACTCGATACATTCTGTATTTATTTTTAAAAAGAATTGTAAGGGACGAAACCATAATGGCAAGAAATTACGTTATTTAAAGTTATGGTTTTATTCCAGGAACTTGCAAAGTATGAAGAAATGGAAGATCAGGTGAAATTGACTGAGAAAGGTAATTTGAATGTTGGACGAGATCAAGTTTCTGCTCACCAAGTAAACAAGCACGTAGTAACACAATCTTACAGGAGACACCCACTCACAGAAATAAGGAGCAGTCAATTATAAAAATGTACAGCGCAAACACTTTAATGTTTACAAACAGTGCTTTATCGTTTATTGAATGTTTATTTTTCGTATTACGGTAGATCTGCTGGAAGATGGATTCGGAGAACACCCGTTCTACCACTGCATTGTGGCGGAACAACTAGGAGCGCTTGGTGGCATTAACGGTAAGAACCGTTTTTCTAGAGCCGTTGGCAGTTGCTACAGATATCGTTGTAGACGTGCACGCGAAAAAAAGATGGTGTGCAGGGGGAGACATAGGAGGATTGAAATTACATATTTCAAGGGTTGTGGCAGTGAATTACACATGAAACCGGTTTGCCTCATCCATTACTTCACACATCAGAAGAGGAAGCCTGTGTGTGTGTGTGTGTGTGTGTGTGTGTGTGTGTGTGTGTGTGTGTGTGTGTGTTTGTGTGTGTGTGCGTGTGTGTGTGCGTTTGTGTGTGTGTTGTTGTCTGTAGGGGCATCACAATGACAGTGTCGGTGGTTGAAGGAATGAGCATGACAAGAAAGAAAATGAGATGAAGGAAAAGAAGAAATCAATGATCATCACGGTGGTGTTGATGATGATAATGACGATGCTTATATATCTGCGAGCTAAACATTTCACATCATAGGAGAGAGATAGACCATTCCTCTTTTGAAAGAACACCATCATTTGATGCTACAGCGGTAATGTTCCCTTTTTGTTCGTTAAATACGAGGATATTTTCTATTTGATGTAAATTGAATAAGTAATGCATGAGGGAGCTGTCCCCCTCTAGCTGCTCATCAGCGCGGCAAATTCCGCTGACATAACCTTGTCTCCGCTCCAACTATACCTGGCTCTCCTCCAACCTGTAGGACTCTGCTCCTGCATGTCCTGGCCCATGGCCAATCGACTGCTTCCACATGGTAATCATCTCTCATAAATCAAACATCATCTCTCAGTTCAAGCGCTGCCCTTTGTTAGCTCTCGGTGTCACATCAAGTGTTACAGGGGCACACCCATGCAAAGTGCAGGCAACTTTGAACCGCTGTTCAAAGAGTCCTGTAGTCAGGGCAGCATGGACACGATTATTATTTTTTATACCTTTTGGCCACAGAGACAGACTTTAAGATAGGACACACGGAATCTGAAAACGTACACATATCTCGCCCGTAAAACTACCAGTGCTGGGCAATAAGGCCTCACATTATTAAATGAAATCTAACAGACCTCTTTTATTGGCCATGTCAAGAGTTCTCGTGTGCTGCTGTGCCACTGCCTCCTGCATCACTGCCTTTTCCACAGCATATCAGCGATTCCTCTCATCTCTCCATTCGGTACGACGTACAGGAGGAGCCCTTAAATGGCACGGGGCATACGCTCCCACCAACTCTGTCCAAGAGACAGGAACTACATCTTCTCCAGGAGAAAAAAAACAAAACAAGTTGTCGGTAACTTCCCCTGGCTCTGTGGCTGACTCCGTGGTGCATCGCGGTTCACCTTCAGACCGTAATGAAGTGCTTCTTATGCATGTACATGTGTTAGTCTTCCTGCAGACGCAACCTGCGCCCCCCCCACCCCCCCTTCACCCTCTCGCTGACTGCTGCTCCTTCTGAGGCAATTTAATACGCCGATCACAGAAAAAGAGACGTGGTATTTCGTTTGACATTTCTTCTCATAAATCCTAATGCAATCGTATTTGTTTCATTATGTAGGACATTACTGGGCAGCTAGGCAACAGAGAAATTATTCAAAATGACTGTCCCAGTGTGATCTGCCCAGGGGTCTTTTATCAAACCTAGCTCGATTTGAACGAAGGAGCTCACACAGATTACCTGCATAACATTTTATTAACAGTCAGATTTTACAGATTTAGAATCTTCATTCATATTATTGTAGAGCATTCGTATTTCTATGCAGCGTTAATATTTTATTAGGATACATGTCTGAACAACTTGAAGATCCCCCAAATGAACCAGCTTTTTATTTTTATTCCATTTCATTGTGAATTATTTCTGACAGTCAACAGCCACATTGCCAGAGCACTAATCCTCCACCTTCCTCAATACCTCGCTAAGTAATCGTGACACTGGACATCAGAGGTGACAATAAGCATGTTAGACAACCTGTTTGGGGATTTCAAGCCATAGTCTATCGCATGAAACTAGGGTTGAGATTCAGCACGTCCGTTGCTTACATGCTAAACCGACTGAAACCCCACTTTTTCACGCCTAAGTATCCTGCACACTGTTTTCCCTTTACTTGCTTAGAATCTCGAGCAACACTGAAGCCTCAACACCAGTGTCTCAATCACCCTACTGAATGTATGGCTTTCTCTAGAGGTAGATGAGCTTACAAACCACTCACTCATCCCAAAAAGGTCTCTACTGGGATCGTTGACCGCCTTAGTAAAATAGTGGCTGGTGTCTAGATTAAATTATAGAGTATGAGAATACGGAAATACAAATAGCGTAGAGCAATCTAAGACACACTGTTCTAATGATAAAGTCGGTCAACAAGGCAAAGATAATAGTCTACTAGATAGAGTAAACAGCTATGCTTGTATAGTAAATGTGCTAAGCTACAGTGTCAACTCATTCAGGCTCTTTCGTGTGCTTGTGTGTGCGTTGTATCTGATGCATTAAGGATATTGCACCAAACCCCTATATCTCTTAATCCTTTAATCTTTGGTGAACAGGGAGTTGCTGCTGCATCTGTCAAACGAGGAGATGCAGGGGCAACACTGTTGAGATACAGCACTATAGGATCGTCCGACAGGACCACCATACAAATGTAGATACACACACACGCACACACACACACACACACACACACACACACACACACACACATAGATACACACAAACGCACACATACACATACATACATACACACACACACACACACAAACACATGCAAAAACAGCGGGACAAAATCTATTTAATCTATATGCATTGATTGTCATTTTGACAGTAAATGGCTAAAGTAGGGCTTCGTTAGGCCATGTCAAAATGAGTTTCCTAATTATTTTCAATAGGTCTTCAAAAGGAAAAGTGAAATTATACTTTTATAGGAAGTTAAAGTAAACAAATGTGTCTAGTGTGGTCTTGACTCTTGATTTACACTCTTTATCTCCTGCACCAGCCTCCACAACCCCTCCTCGGCCCCTTGCTTCTCTGCGTCCCCTTCTCAGTGTGTGGGCAGAGGGCTTTAGAGGATACTGGAGGTCTGACTCTGATGTGGGGAGATGCAGGTCTCCTCTCCCCTTAGCCTTGACTCGACATAGAGCCAGGCCCGGAACAGTTTAACTCTTTCCGTGCCCGATCCATTTCCGGAGAACGCGTCTCCCTAATTAGGGTTTTGGCTGGGGAAAATGGATTCATCCTGCAGACTCCATAGACCACTAGCAGCATGACTCAGGGAGAACCAGGAAATCTCATTTCAACAAGTGCCAGGACAGGTAGGTAGGGGGGGTGGTGTGATTAATGTGTGGAAGCTCCCTTTATCTATCCTAATCCATTTTTGTGTTTTAAGGAAGGTGAAACTATAGATGGGAATGGCACGGTAGGAGGTGAGGTGTGGAGGTAATACCAATTTGAGAGATCTCTTTTGAAGGATTGTGTGATCTGAAGGTCTATTGATGATAAATGAATAATCAGCCCGGCCATAAAGATGGAATCTTTCCTCATTACAGGTTTTCATCCATTCAGGGAGAAACAATCATTGTTGAGTTTATCACTCACAAACAGAGGCGTAATTTAAAAAGAATAGCTACAATCAGGATAACGTGAGTCTCATGCTGTTACCACGGTTACGTTACTCGAGTGTCATGAGCAGTAGATAACATGTACCTGTCATTCGAACACTTCAGGATATACGTTTTATTTTATTTTTTTAACACGGGTCCTAACACCCGTGATAAACATGGACAACGTCCCTGTGACAAAGCTGGAGAAAACCACATCACATTGGGGATTGATTTGTATGAATGCTGTGTAGCAGAGTTGGTTAGCAGGTGTGTTAGGCCACTCAGCTGTGTTTACTGATGTGACAGTAACTCTGCCTATACCTGGCCATATGGGATAGATGTTCTCCTGCTATACTGAGCGCTGACCGTTGACGCTCAGCCTCAGCAAAAATCTGCTCCGCGTCACGTTGAGACATAGCATTGCATTCGAGAATGTCACCCCATAGACAAGAGTATAAAGGATTTGTGCTCGAGAGAGATTGACCCATTGTAAATGGTTCACTTGGTGTTGTATCAAATTGTGGACAGTCACATAGTTTCAGCCATCCATAGGCACTACAGAGGAGGGTAGCTTGGCCTGACTACAGACTTTTCTATCCACTGTTGTTCACCACTCCATACTGGAGCAGACACATGACATTATCAAGCTTTATACAATCGAGATATGTCACATTACATGAGAGTGGAAGGTACAGGCCTGGAAGAGGGGGTGGGGAGTATGGGCTGTCTTTACAGAACCACGCTTCAAATAATCATGGGCAGACCCTCTTGTAGATTTAGCATGCAGGTGCATTTCCTATCTTAATATTCTCCATCTCCACTCCAAAGCTGAATACTTATTGGGTATGAATAGAGCTGTATATCCACATTATAATGATAATGAGAAAGAAGGGTGAGATAGTTCAGCACAGTTTTGTCAAAAGGGAAGAAACAGAAAGAACGAGCAAGAGAAAAAGAGAAAGAAAGGGAGAGAGAGAGAGTGAGAGAGAGGGAGGGGGTGATATGGCAGCGACCTTGGAGGTGTAGAGTAGCCTATTGATCATTCCTGACCAAACAGCAAGAACGCCGCATGAATTGTAAACACCTGACAGTGAGAAGAGAGAGCAGCACACACTATTACAAGCAGTGTAGTCCCCTTTAAGCCAACTTGTTACTATAATTACTAATGATACAAAGCTAAAATAAATTATTTTAAAAAAGCTTTGCTGTTGGCAAACTGGTTTCTTGGGCACACTATAAGGGCGAGAGGTGACTAGGAGGGCGCCATCCCTATTGAGTTACGGCCACCGCATCATTCGACCTGTACTTGCATCAGCAGCTTCAGCACAAGCGGCAGCATCACCGCACAGTCAAAACAGCGTAAAGGCTTACCGCATTCTTTCACAAGAAGAATAACCTAAATAATAAACAGACCACATTTTATCACAATTTTTAATAGTATAGATGCTTACCTGTATCGAAAGCCTTGCTTCAAAACATAATCTAGTCTTGAAGAACTCTGAGAAACTGAGTGGATCCTGAGCTATTAGTTGTTATTTAGTGAAAATTTCGTGCTAGTCTGATGTGTTGTAGAGTTCAAGAATGTAATGAACGAGACCCAATCTTACTCAAAATAGGTAAGCGAACTTTAAGAGACGAAACAGTTAAAGTTCATCATGATTTCACAACACAGCAAGAAACCTTCAGTAAACAAATGTACGAGTTTAGAGGCATGCGCGTGTGGGTCAGAAATTCGCTTCAGGCTTGTCCATCCGAGCGCAGCAGGTTTGGAATCTACCACCTGGGAAGATAAGAGGGGAGTGGAAATTAGAGAAAGGGGAATGAATTATTGGTGTATGAGTTCGATTGAGCTAACCCTCCTTAAACAAAATTAGACAGCAGTGCTTTCAAATGACATAAACAAAATATCGATTTAATAGAAGCAATGTTCTCATAATGAAATAAAGTATACAATTGGGTTTGATGTGGAATGTTTTCCAGCAAGAAGATGAACCGAGTTGAGTCGAATGTGCTTGGAATCATACAGCAAACCCAATCAAACAGTGTTTGCAGGGCATCAACTGATAAGAATTGGAGTCGATCATACAATCGATAATTTCATACATAATGTAAGGTTTATTTTTTTATTTTAATTTGACAAAAACCAAATTTATATTTTTTTAGTGGTGGTTTCACTGGAGAGAAATACAATTAGGTCAAGTGCACTGCCACTTCTCTGCTTATATTCCAGTCTCATACTATATTTTTTCATGTTGTCTACTCGTGCCCTCAATATAACAATAATATACAGTTACTGTGGAACAAAATACATATTTTTAATTCCATTCTCCCTCCATTATGGACAAGGTAATTTGCTATCGGAATATAAAGGTTTATGCAAGATACACGATTCGGGGCGCAATTGTAAAATCTTTCCCCAGATTTAAGTTAAATATTCTAATTTTTTACGATTTAATAAAAATGTATTTGTATTTTTTTCTCAGATTCATCAGTGTCAAATGGACATTTGAATATTAAGTTTCAGATATAATTTAAGTCCAAAAACATTTAGCAGCTTTTCTACATTTTAATTCAAACTTTCTTCTTTTTACACATGACTACTGGATATTTTACTGGAAATACTTTTACAGTTTTGATTTATATATTTATCTCTGGAAAATATTTAACAGAGAAGCACCTAAAAGTGTCATTCGTGAACGTAAACAAATAATTTAAGTTCTTCCATTTAGAATAAATGTGTGAAATCAATGCAAACTACCGTTGACGTCTATATGTTCTTGTAATCGCTCTTTGACCTCAGTTCAGAGGTGGAGGTCAAGCAAACAACTTGGCGCCATCGCATTTCTACATTCTGAGCGTTGATAAATCTTTTCGAGACGATGGCGCCGTTGCCGCAGTGTCACAGGCTCAGACCGCCAGCAACTACCCACCACAAGCACCTCAACCAGATGGATGTGGAGCCAGGGTGTTCAGACCGATCACAATCGGTAAGTTTAGGACCAAAATGGCAAGGCTATGTTCTCATCAAACATTCCCCAATTAAATAACTAAGGTAGAACTAAGGTAGAATATTTAAGCAAATGACAGATGGAAAAATTCATCCATCCATCCAATTCCTGCCGCTTGTCCAGGGCGGGTTGAGGTGGCAGCAGCCTCAGCAGGGTATTCCAGTTGTCCCTGTCCCCAGCAATGCATATCAGATCCTCCTGGAGGATCCCGAGGCGTTCCCTGGCCCGACGAGATATATAATCTCACCAGTGTGTTCTGGGTTTACCCTGGGGGTCTCCGACAGGTAGGGTGTCCCCAGAAAACCTTGAACAGGAGGCACCTAGGAAGCATCCTAATCAGCCACCTCAACTGGCTCCTATTGACATGAAGAAGCAGCGACTCTGATTAGAACTCCCTCCAGAACCAAGTTTACCCTATCCCTAAGGCTGAGTCCAGCCACCCTGCATATATGGAAGCCTAAGAGGGACTTGCAAATGCCATTCAATAATAGTATTTTCACTTTTCACATTTGTGTTATTTGAGACAAAATCTAAATGAAAATGCAAGTATCCTATTTGGATAAATAAAGGCTTCAATGGGCATTCAGGATCAATAATAAATAATAATTAAAACGGCGTTTGACATTCAATTTTCAATGTCCTCGCCCACCATACTGGGGATAATATTCAAATTTTAATTGAAGTAAAAAAAAAAAGATTAAACTCAATATTCAAGATTCATCTTGATTTTCCATGTGTGCAAGAATTATTTATTCCATCCATCCATCCATTATCAGAACCGCTTATCCTATGCAGGGTCACGGGGGGCTGGAGCCTATCCCAGCTGACTTTGGGCGAGTGGCAGGGTACACCCTGGACAGATCGCCAGTCCA
>JAVQJS010004129.1:0-12693 GCA_036024795.1 Galaxias rostratus | reverse complement strand
CCCCCCCCCCCCCCATATAATTTTCATATAATTTTCATTATCACTCATCACAGATGAAATTAACCTGAATTTATTAAAACATAAATTTGTTGCCGTAGCCCAAACCCATGCTTTCAGGGAAAAATTTTCAAAATGTAATCTCAAACATTGATTAATTTTTCTAAAAAAGAATTTACTGAAAAAACTACTGTAAATGAGTAAATAGGTTTTCCCTTCAGCTAAATTATTTTATTCACAAGAATTTTTTTTTATATATTATTATACTATATGTCCTTGCAAACACAAATATAGTCTTTCACAAAAAATTCTGAAGCTAAGCTATTTTTAGGCTTGAACAGTGCACAACGCATTATAGCAATGCGCAGTGATGTTGATACATCTACGGTTGATTCAGCTGTAAAAAAAGTGGTAGGGCCCTGCAGTAATCGAAGGTGAATAGGTGCTGTGAATAGGTGCTGTGGCAAAGCGACAAAAGGAAAGTGTGATAGATTTGGATTGTTTTATTGAATCATCCAGAGTTAACCGACTGAGACAAAGTCTCTTTGATAGGTAACATTTTATTCCTACTTGTCTTGCAAATTGCCGCACCCCATTATTTTGAACTACAATACCACAAACAACTTCAGTTCAAAGTGTTTAATTTGTCATGGAGCACAGTATCATTTAAGGTCATACTGAGCAAAGAAATTCCTATGTGCATAATATTGTGATAATGCTCATTGAATGTCCATGGGAAGTGAAGGAGCATACATAGGAGGTGAGTCTGGTCGTCCGTGCTCTGATGCTCTGGTAGAGTCTACCAGACGGCAGCAGCGAGAAGTCTTTTGTGATTTTCTGTGCTTTCCTAAGACATCAAGTGCGGTAGATGCCTTGCACAGAGGGGAGGTGGAAGCCAATGATGCGCTCTGCTGTCTTCACCACCCTCTGGAGGGCTTTGCGGTCAGCAAATTAGAAGGTGTTGAGCTCGTCCGGATGAGAGGCGGCGGGCTGGTCATCACTTCTATTTCTCCCTTTGTAGTCTGTGATTACACTGTCCGCACCACATGGGTCTTAGGTCAGAACTGTGGTAATCAGACTTCAACTTGTCCCTGTAGGCTCTTTTGGCATCTCTGGTGGCTTTCGTTAGGTCATATCTAGACTTCCTCGAGGCCTTCAGGTCCCCAGAGCTGTGGGAAGAGGACCGTTGAGTATGTGTGCATTATTTACTTTTCACATACGTTTTGCTAAATAACTTAGAGAAAGATTCCCTATGCTTTTAATGCTAAAAACAACATCTACATCCTCACCATAGAGGTAGAACAATGTGTACCTCTGTCACCGGATGTTCTGCCCATAATTTAAAAATGCATAGGGAGGTTCGAAAATATCGTGGACAGAAACTACATAATTCCGCATGTCGACTTTTTTGAGGCGTAACCACGTTCGTAAACCCGCGACAGGCGAAGATTTTGGAAGTCTCGCGGGTTTGTATTCAACCGAAGAAGATGTGGATGTAGCCAGCTACAATTCTTTCGTGATTATCTATCTTAATGCGGTTGTAAGATTAAAATAAACACACATTTCTTGAAAGGTAAAGTACACTTGTTCAGACTGCTTTTCAAAAGTAAAGCTATCAAGGGCAGTGATTCAGCAATGACATCTCGATGTGAAAATGTACACTTGCTAACAACATGTTTGTTAGCTAGCTAGCTAACTTTCGGCTAACCTGGACTGGCCATCTTGATTGTAGCGTTAACTGAACGGATTTGTGTTTCCATTGCTTAGCAAGATGAAACGATCCGTTGGCTGTATTCTGTTTTGAGCAGATTGTGTTTGTTGTTGATGTTTTTTTGGCAGTTAAGCTTGTCGATCAAAATAAGCTACATAATGTCTGACAGCGAAGAAAGTGACTTCTCTGACAATGCAAGTGGCGGTGGAAGCAGCGAAGCCGAGGAAGCGTATTTGGTATGGCCGTAATAATAAGGATTTCATTTTGTGTAGTTTATGGGGAATGTATTATCTATCGTACTGTACTCGTTTTTTTTTTAAACCATTATACTTAAAGGTGTCCGTTTCCGTTTACCATCGATCTGTTCAATCTCCTGGCAGGACGAAGCAACAGGGAGCCCTACGGGCAGCGATAAGGTAGCTGAAGAGGAAGGAGAGGATCTCGAGGATGAGGAGGAGTACGACGAAGAGGAGGAGGAAGATGATGATGATCGTCCTAGAAAGAAGCCCAGACATGGGGGTTTCATCTTGGATGAAGCCGGTGAGAGTTGACGTCTTAATGGCTGACATGCTATGGAGCATGGTTTCTCTCAGAGTTGTATCTTAGTTTTGTGTCCTGAGCATGTATCAGTTCACCAGTTGTTTAAGATGATATAGAGATGATTTTGTTATGAAATTGTTATACCTTAAGTAGATAGTTTTTCATACTTGGTACAGTCACAATGTTGTCCAGCCACGGAGAAATGTATTATTTAAAGTTGCTGATGCCTTCATGCCCCCCCACACTGTTCCTCTCTCCCTCTCTTTCTCTCTCTCCATCCCTCTATCTTTCTAATTTCTGTGTATTTCTGTTTTTGCTCTCTAGATGTGGATGATGAATATGAAGATGAAGATCCATGGGAGGAAGGAGCAGAGGATATCTTAGAGAAAGGTGAACTCACCGAACACCATGTCCCACTCATGCTCACATACAGCTATGCACGTGGACAGCCAGCCTTAGTGTCTGTGCAATTTGTGTAGTTGAATGGTTGATGGTCTGGGAATGTTTAGTTTCAAAATTCTGAATGTCTGTTTGACATTCTAGACTTTGGAGTTCTTTTGAGATGTAATTATCACATAATGTGTCTGTTTTTAGGGACTGTCAGAGTTGATAAATGTATTTGTAAACATGTTATTCAGTTTGTAGGAATCATAATATAGGGTCTTTATAATTGACTCAAACCCAGTTTCTGGAAAACACCTCATTTTTTGTAATTCTATTCTTGGTGATTTCGAAGCATACAGAGTTTATGGATAATCTGTTTAGTTGTCCAAGGCCCTTGCTGAGTAGTTGATGGTACCAAACTGTGTGTGAGAGCAGGACTGGCTGTATGTTTATGTTTTATTCTAATGCTGTCTTCTCTTGTGCATGCCCCCTCTACAGTCAACGGTAAAAACAATTTATCTGTTACTTTGCTTTGCTGTCATGGTTTACTGTTCTGTACCCAGTCCAGTGGAGTTCTCATCCATTAGTACTCATTCCCTTTCCCTCTCACTGTCACTCTTATAATAACTCATCTACCTTCCATGCAGGTATTGATGAGTGTGAGTGTGTGTGATACAGTACAGAGCTCAACAACATCATTGACTTCTCGTTGTGGGGGGATAATTCATTTCATAATCAATTGCTGTCCTCTAGTAAACTCTTTTTTGGGACATGGTAAGTGTGAGTCCGTGTAAGGCAGAAGCTGCAGTTAGGCCTCACGTGAGCCTGAAGCCAAACTTCTTCCTCACAAACGAATGTTGAAGCACCAGCTTTAGACAATGCAAATAGGTCATTGGAAAATGTGATGATTCGTTTTTAAACGAAACGTCGACGAGGCCCATGGATTTATTTAGTCAAATCTGTTGAAGCTGAGTTGGCACGCTATTTGTAATTTGCGAATCCACGTTAATAATCTAGCGCTAGTGCACTTGGTAGCCCCACTTCACCTGTGGGCTTCATGCCATCCTGACCTCCACCATATGCCAGTGTGACCATGCACCAGACCTCCACGCTATAAACCATCAGCCTATCCAAAATGACTTCACTGATAACCCCCCCCCCCCCCTTCATCATCATCATAATTTGTATACCATGGTATCACCAACTGTCAATCACTCCAGTCTGCTACCATCAGTAGTATGTTAATGTTGGTTACTGTCTGTTCCACCTTCATTCATATTGCTGTGCGTTGATAACTGTTGTTGCGTTTGTGTGCCCTTCCTGCTCCTATCCCTCCATTGGTGTTTGATCTGCCGGGACCGGAACAGAAGAAGCAGAGGGTGAGTGTTCTATCATTTTGTACTTTGTTCTACTAGGACTCATTTTAAAATGGCCGGTGACTGTTTCTCAGTTCTGATTTTCCTACTGTTGACAGTTTGGTTGCGGAATCCATGGCTTGGACCACTGGTGCAATTTTAGCCTTTTTCTAAATAAAAAGTAATTTGACTGAATTCAACTGAGTTATGTAGCAGGTTTTACAATTGTGTTCTCTAGTAGTGAACCTTTTCCAAATGAAGCAGTCAGTCTGACAGTGATGAAAACAAGATGTTTAGTCTTCATATTGTTTTTGTATAGTTAAATTAGTTATTCATATTGTATTGGTCAGTTCACCTTCATATTGTAGTGATTAGCCCTTCATATTGTAGTGATTAGATCAGACCTTCATATTTTAGTGGTCAATTCAGACCTTCATATTGCAGTGAGCAGTACTTTATATCATGGTGATTAGACATTCATATGATTGATATGATGTGATTCTGCTCCTCGTCTGATCCCTGTCCATCTTCTTCTCAGTGTCCAATATTGATCATGTGGTTCTGGACGAGGACCACTCTGGATCCAGACGACTTCAGAACCTCTGGAGGTGTGTCTGTGCGCATACGTGCTTGAATGCTTGTGTTACTTGTTTCCTAAATGAATAATAATCAACACACTTTAAATGGACCCAGGATGTGATGGTTCAAAGTATTGTTGTTGACCTTGTTGTTGTTGTTATGTTTGACAGGGACTCAAGAGAGGAAGCTCTGGGGGAGTATTACATGAGAAAATACGCAAAGTCTTCAGGAGGAGAGCAGTAAGTGTTAGCAAGCTGAACACAGAACGGACACACAGCACTGTGGTTTCTCACACATGGTATTTAATGGTTCACCGTATATAGTGCTCAATGCTTGAACTACAGAAGTAATTCATTTGTATGACATGTCACCTTAGAGTTAGCTTATAGCAAACCAAACACTTTGGACTAGCATATAGAACTTGAGCTAACTTATTGCAAACCAAATCCGTGAAATATTTCTGTGTGTATGCCATGCATCATAAGTGACCGTGAGTATTTTATCTGTATCTTATTTTATCTGTATCTTATTGTATATATTTACGTAAATTTCACCTCAAATGTATCTATGCATAGATGAACCCATTGGATGTTATCCTTCCAAACTTCTGCTTTTATAATCTAGTTTCTCTGGTGGGTCAGAAGAATTGTCTGATGACATCACTCAACAACAGCTGCTTCCTGGTGTCAAGTACGTATCAGATGATCCACAGTCCTCCAATTACCACCAGGCTACTTTTTATTCAGAGAATGCAAACATCAGTAGATCAACACAATAATGAAAAGACTCGTGAAAAGAACCTGTTAATATGCACTTTTCAGGGAAGTGTGTACTTTTCTTACGAATATTTGAATTCATGGACATATATGTTGTTTCGTTTTTAAGGGACCCTAACCTATGGACGGTGAAGTGTAAGGTAAGGGTTTTGCTAGTCTTGTCAGCAATCCCCACTACACGTGCTCTTTGTTCTGTCCTATATCTTCTATATTCTGTCCTAAATCTCCGTGGTCTGTGATTTGTCCCTCTAGATCGGGGAGGAGAGGGCGACGGCCATTTCGTTGATGAGGAAGTTCATTGCCTACCAGTTTACTGACACGGTAAGAGAAGAAACCTTGTCTACCATCCTTGGTTTTAGTGAACCTGCTGTCCATGTAGGACTGACAGAGACTATTCCTAAACTGGAAAGCCTGTGCTCAAGGTCACTTATTTTACTTAACTAACTTATTTGTTTCTTTACTGTTTTTCCTTGTTATTTTGGTTTACCTTGATTCATGTTAATGTTTTATTTATGTTTTGTTATTAATTTTTTATTATTTTTATATTTTCATTGATTGATTGCGTTAGGTAGAGCATATAAAGAGCTGGGAATTACCCATGTGTATGAGATGTGCTAGATACCTACCTCTTTCATGCCTTGCCTTACTTATTCTTTAGTGAACCAGGCAAGCGTCTGCTAGATACTTCTATAACAATAATGTGTTCTATATGTCTAATGTAACCTTTGGCCTCTGACCCTGACTTATCTAGTCGGACTTCCTTCATTCTTCCTGTGACTGCTAAATATCTGATGCTCGTTCTTCAGTCTTTCCTTTAGTCCCTCTATATTGAAGACATGATTGAATGATTTCAGGTTAGGGTTGCGGTAAAAATATCCTAAATGACCCCACTGGCCCCTCTCCCCATGTCGATCTTTGACCCCCACAGCCCCTGCAAATCAAATCGGTGGTGGCGCCAGAGCACGTGAAGGGCTACATCTACGTGGAGTCCTACAAGCAGACGCACGTCAAGGCGGCCATCGAAGGGATTGGCAACCTCAGGATGGGCTTCTGGAACCAGCAGATGGTGCCCATCAAGGAGATGACCGACGTCCTAAAGGTCGTCAAAGAGGTCACCAACCTGAAGCCTAAGTCATGGGTCCGTCTGAAGAGAGGCCTGTACAAGGACGACATTGCTCAGGTATGCTCTGTTTATCACTGACTTTGTTGATCGATTGTTGGTAGGTATTAATGTGATGTATTAATCTGGTATAGCGGGACTATTTTGAGCCCTGTCAGTCTGACTGATTATTGATTTATAGATATTGATTTAATTTTTGTTTTTTTGAGCCTACTCAGACTGATAGATTATTTATAGATAATATGATGTAAGGATTATTGATGTGTTGTAGTTGGCTTGTGTGGAGCGGTTAGACTGATAGATAATATGATGTATTGATTATTCATAAATTTGATGTGGGTTATGTCGAGCCTAGTCAGTCCATAGACATGATTTGATGTATTGATAGATATGTGGTTATTTTCATTATGTAGAACCCAGTCAGACTGATACATTAATGACAGATAATAAGATGTATTGATACAGTGCATCCGGAAAGTATTCACAGTGCTTACAATATTTCCCACGTTTCGATGTATGATACGGCCTTATTTCAAAATATATTAAATAAATTTTTTCCTTCAAAATTCTACACACAGTACACCATAATGACAACGTGGAAAAAATACTTTGTGTGATATTTGCAAATTCATTAAAGATAAAGAACTAAAAAATCACATGTACATAAGTATTCAGAACCCAATGGTCACTCTGTCAGTGTTCCTTCGTGGAGAGAGGAGAACCATCCAGAAGGATAACCATCTATGCAGCAATCCACCAATCAAATCCACCAATCAAAAAAATGATTTGAATACATTTTGGAATAAGGCTGTAACATAACAAGATGTGGGAAAGGTGAAGCACTGTGAATATTTTCCAGATGCACTGTAGATTTGATGTGTGGTAGGTGGATTATGTAGAGCCCCGTCATAACGATAGATAGTATTCTGTATTGATTGACATATGCTGATGTGTTGTAGGTGGATTATGTAGAGCCCTGTCTATGTATTGATTGACATATGCTGATGTGTTGTAGGTGGATTATGTGGAGCCCAGTCAGAACACCATCTCGCTGAAGATGATTCCCCGGATAGATCTGGACCGCATCAAGGCCCGAATGAGTATGGTAAGGACACATACACACAGGTCCACCAGACAGAGCCTTCCTAAGCTACCTGTGGGTAATATCTCCTCCTCCTCCTCGTCTACAGAAAGACTGGTTTGCGAAGAGGAAGAAGTTTAAGAGACCTGCCCAGAGGCTGTTTGACGCTGAAAAGATCAGGTACACTCACACACATCACAGACCTTGTGATCTGAGGCCACACATAGGACACGCTTTGAGCCGTAAATTGAGACATGTGTATCCTACTGTCATTGTGTGCGTGCGTGCTAACGTGATGTGTATTCTGCATTCATCCTCAATCCATCCCCTATTGAACAAAACCTCAACTAACTCTTGGTTGGTCTATTATGTCACTGTGTGCTTGATGGACAGGTCTCTGGTAAACTAGCACTCGATTGGTCCATGGTTTACTGTGTTTGATTGACAGGTCCTTGGGAGGAGAGGTTAGTCATGATGGAGACTTCATGATCTTCGAGGCTAACCGCTACAGCCGTAAAGGATTCCTCTTCAAGAGCTTTGCCATGTCCGCAGTGGTGCGTGTGCACACACACACACACACACACACGCGCACATACACAGACACATACACAGACACACTTGCACTCTTTACGGCTGTTTTTTTTTATTTTATTTGCTTCCGTTGTTGTTTGTATTTTAAACATTTAAATTTTCAACTAAACACTGATCAGCTTAATGCCTAAGCCCATCTGTACATTACTGCTCATCACTGTACCAATGTGTGACCCCACATTTTAACGGACCAAAAGCGTTATCTCCAGGGTTAACAGGTTGACCTCTCTATTCTACCCTTAGTCTGCTAGGAGCGTTATCTCCAGGGTTAACAGGTTGACCTCTCTATTCTACCCTTAGTCTGCTAGGAGCGTTATCTGCAGGGTTAACAGGTTGACCTCTCTATTCTACCCTTAGTCTACTAGGAGCGTTATCTGCAGGGTTAACAGGTTGACCTCTCCATCCTACGCTTTAGTGTACCAAGAGTGTTAACGGGTTGACCTCTTGACCCCCAGATCACTGAGGGCGTGAAGCCATCGCTGTCGGAGCTGGAGAAGTTTGAAGACCAGCCTGAGGGCATCGACTTGGAAGTAGTCACAGAGGCCTCAGGTACTCACCGTGTGTGTGTGCGTGCGATTAAAGATTCATATACTTGACTGAGGTCCATGTTAAATAGAGGATATTTGAATGGAGTTGCAATTTGATCTGTGCTTACCTCTCTCTTCCTGTCCCCCCTTCCCGTGCGTGCGTGTGTTTGCAGGTAAGGAGCGGGAGCACAACCTGCAGGCGGGGGACAATGTGGAGGTGTGTGAGGGGGAGCTGATCAACCTGCAGGGCAAGATCCTCAGTGTGGACGGCAACAAGATCACCATCATGCCCAAACACGAAGACCTCAAGGTACACACACACACGCACACACACCCCCCCCGCCCCCCAAACCTGTCCCCCCTAAACCTGTCCCCCCTAAACCTGTCTCTGCGTCCCCAAGGACCCCCTGGAGTTCCCGGCCCACGAGTTGAGGAAGTACTTCCGTATGGGCGACCACGTGAAGGTCATTGCCGGGCGTTACGAAGGAGACACCGGACTCATTGTCCGCGTGGAGGAGAACTTTGTCATCCTCTTCTCAGACCTCACCATGCACGAGGTCAGTGTTTGTGTGTACATACATTTACTGTGTGTGTGTTTACTAGTACTGTGTGTGAGCATGCTTTTTAACGTTTGTGTGTGTGTGTGTGTGTGTGTGTGTGTGTGTGTGTGTGTGTGTGTGTGTGTGTGTCTCAGTTGAAGGTGCTTCCCAGGGACCTCCAGCTGTGCTCTGAGACGGCGTCAGGTGTGGATGCGGGGGGGCAGCATGAGTGGGGGGAGCTGGTCCAGCTGGACCCCCAAACTGTCGGGGTCATCGTCCGGCTGGAGAGAGAGACATTCCAGGTAACACACGCACACACACTCTCCGACCTTTGGAGTTTTTACCTCCGTCTGTCTATCAATCCCCATCGATTTTCCTTTCTCTCTTGCTACAGTATTTGTCTGTCAGTGTTGAATATGCACATGGAGTTCTTAAGTGTGTAGTAGTTAACTCTCTCTCTGTCTGTGTGTGTGTGTGTGTGTGTGTGTGTGTGTGTGTGTGTGTGTGTGTGTGTGTGTGTGTGTGTGTGTGTGTGCGTGCGCGTGCGCGTGTGTGTGTGTGTAGGTGCTGAACATGCACGGTAAGGTAATGACAGTGCGTCACCAGGCAGTCAACCGGAGGAAAGACAATCGTTTTGCTGTTGCCTTGGACTCGGAGCAGAACAACATCCACGTCAAGGACATCGTCAAGGTCATAGACGGACCACATTCGGTAGGACGCACACACACACACACACACACACACACACACACACATCATGTCAAAGTCAAGTCCATGTAGGCAACTATTTTCCATTCATTTTTCTTAATGCGGTTGTCTCCTCTGTGTGTGTGTGTGTGTGTGCGTGTGCGTGTGTGTGTGTGTGTGTGCCTTCTCCACAGGGTCGGGAAGGGGAGATCCGTCACCTGTTTCGGGGCTTTGCGTTCCTTCACTGTAAGAAGCTGGTGGAGAACGGAGGCATGTTCGTCTGTAAAACACGGCACGTCGTATTGGCCGGTGGATCCAAGGTCAGGCTCCCATTGGCTGTCCCCTCAGCTCAAACCAGGAAGGAATATTAAGCCTGGTTATTGCACTTTAAGCCTGTCTGAATACGAAATATAAACTGTTAATTTAACTGTTAGTTAATTAATTTCATTTAAATGTCCAGTTAGCTTATGTAAGGGCTATTTTGAGCCTTGTGTATAAGTGGTATATCTAGAAATGGGTTGTTTGGCTCTGAGTGGTTTGAAATGAAGGTCTGTGCACCCCCAATTTAAGAAAATTCTATCCCATGTCAATACCTCAGAGCTGTTCTAAATCGAGCGCACCCCTATAGTGATGTTAATTATGTCAGTGCCACTTGTATTCTTTATCAAGCACTCCCCCACAAGGATGTTAAAATATCTGATGTCTGTTTGTTCTGTTGTCTTCCAGCCCCGCGACGTGACTAACTTTACTGTGGGTGGCTTTGCTCCCATGAGCCCCAGAATCAGCAGCCCCATGCACCACGGGGGAGGAGGTGGGTAAACTAAACACCCCTCATTATCTGCAACTTCTTCCTCCAGTTAGAACGGAGCAGCACTGCTGGATCACATACCCTCTGAAATAATTCAGCATATAGTTTCTATAGATTACTAATCTTTATTGAAAGCCAGCATTACAATGTGCATTGCATGAGAAAGCTCGTTTCTCCTAGTTGATTAGTCATCAGCACAGAACATACATAACACTCTTTACAACTCTAGTCCTGTATACCTTAACCAAAATGTACTACTTTGAGTTGGTCTGATACTCCTGCCCATTAAATCATTGAAACTATTCCATTATTTTTGACTTATTTACTTACTTACTTATCTATTATTTTACTAACTTCTCATTATTTAAATCCTTTATTCTTTTTTAATAATACAATTAATATTTCCTACTATTTAACTTGGTAAATAAATTTACCAAATATTACCTATTTATTTAGCCTATTTATTAATATCTTATATCCTATTTAAATAGTAAAATGCATTTTTTTCTCCTATTTGACTTAGTAACAAAATTCCTAAATTTGCATTATATTTGTCAATGTGCTTATATCCTGTTATATTAGCAATTAATTTGGCTCGGTTACAATTTTGCTTGGTCATGTGATGTAAATAAATGACCAAGCATAAATGTTTGGTTTGTGTCTCGTTTCCAGGGCAACAGCAGAGAGGAGGAGGGGGCGGTGGTGGAGGGGGAATGGGGCGGGGCAGAGGAAGAAGAGACAACGATCTGATTGGTCAGACTGTCCGCATCTCACAAGGACCTTACAAAGGTGAGGCCTGTCAATCAAATAAAAAGCGGTAACAGCTGTCAGCTGTTGCAATATGGTTTCTAACCCTTGTAGAGGTACTGTCTGGTAAGTCCTGTGCCCTGACCCATTCCGCCCCCATTTCCCAGGGTACATTGGGGTGGTGAAGGACGCCACAGAGTCGACGGCCAGAGTGGAGCTCCACTCCACGTGTCAGACCATCTCTGTGGACAGACAGCGCCTCACCACCATGTACACACCACTCTACTTCTATACCTTTCTATCTGTCGCTCTTTCTCTCTTTTGTTCTCTTTTTTTCTTTCTCTTTTTTTCTCCCTTGCTTTCAGTCTTTCTTTCATTTACTCTTCATTGTCTCGTTTTACATCTTCTTTCTTGTCCACTCCCTTTCTCTCTCTTCTATCGTTTTGTTTTCACCCTGTCTTTCTCACCTATATGCGTCCTCTTTCTCTGTTTATCTCTCTCTGTAAGTGCAATGTGCATGTTATCAGTGTGAGAACAGCAGATTGTGTTTAGATGAATTAAAACAGTTGAAATGATGCTTCTTTAGCTGTCTTTGGTTATGAGATGGCCTTATTGAGGTAGAGTAGTATTCTGGGATGTCTAATCTGTTCTTGTGTTTTTAGGGGAGCAAAGCGTCACAGTGGCCACACCTCCACACATGGCCGTACACCCATGTATGGCTCTCAGACGCCCATGTATGGAACAGGCTCCCGAACGCCCATGTATGGCTCTCAGACACCGCTGCACGACGGTGAGTCAGCTGTGATTGTGTGTGTGTGTGCGTGCGTGCATGTGTGCGTGCGTGCGATATACATCTGTAAATACGTCTTGTTGAGATTCCTCATTGTTTGTTGTTTTGGTGTACAGGAAGTCGCACGCCTCACTATGGCTCCCAAACCCCGCTGCATGATGGGAGCAGAACACCGGGTCAGAGTGGAGCCTGGGATCCTAACAACCCCAACACCCCCTCCAGGTAACCCCCTTATCCAGCACCCCCTCCAGGCAACCCCTTTATCCAACACCCCCTCCAGGCAACCCCCTTATCCAACACCCCCTCTAGGCAACCCCCTTATCCAACACCCCCTCCAGGCAACTCCCTTATCCAACACCCCCCTCCAGGTAACCCCCTTATCCAACACCCCCTCCAGGCAACACCCTTATCCAACACCCCCCTCCAGGTAACCCCCTTATCCAACACCCCCTCCAGGCAAC